>JALNIE010000287.1:0-125018 GCA_026122505.1 Aldabrachelys gigantea
ACTATGTGGGGTCTATGCCCAGTGTGGAGCACTATGGTGTGGAAAGCATGATGCCAAGGGAGAAAGCTGAGTTTTTCAACTGGTTTTCTTGACCACTGGCATGAGAAGTTTGACTTGCAGAAAGAGCTTGCGTATTACTGTCAGCAGGATGTCAAAATTTTGAGAAAGGCCTGTATCCCATACAGAAAAGAGATTATAAAAATGACGGAGATGGGAGATATATTATAGGCCCTGGAAAATTAACCGAGATAAAACCATGTATAGATCCATTCCAGTACTTAACACTGGCATCTGTCTGCATGGCTAAGTACAGGTTTATCATTTCGGAGTCTAACAAAGTAGCTCTTCTCCCTCCAGACAACGATCACAGGCAGAAAAAGAGATATTTGACCCTATCTATTCAGTGGCTGTTGTATACCTCTCACAAAGAAAATATACATAGACAGCATGGTTTACAAGATGGGGAACTACAGGTAGGCCTCTACTGTGACATTGTACTCTATATAATTTGATGAAAATATGCTAATGAGTTTGAATATAATTTAACTGAAATATGCTTCATGGAAAAGGTCTCTTGTAAGGTATCAATATAAAGCTTATAATCTATTGATTGTGGTCATCCTACTTGTATAAATGTATCACTCTTGTATCTGAAACAAGAAATACGAAATATAACTCTGAGGGCCTATTGTAATTATGCAACGTGTGGGCCATTGATGATGGTTTGGAATCTTGATGACTCCAGTTAACCAGGACTATTGACTGCAGATGGCTCTGTTTTACTTGTAAATCTTTCTGCATACGTGTGTTCTGGCAAGTGGGTAATGAAGTCTTACAGTGTCATGTGATCATGTCACCTGAACTGGAATCCATTTTTAACCTGGTGTTTTTCCATTTAGAAGGAGAGGTGGGAACCCAGAGGGACAAAGGATTCCCATCTTGTGCAAAAGATATATAAATGTATGGAAGAGAACAGCGTGATGAGCCATCATGAATAATCCCCTAGCTACCACCTAGAGCTGGAGCAAGGGCTGTACCAGGGGAAAGGATGGTGCCCAGACTAGGAAGTTGTCCAGTTTGTGAAAGAAACTTATTGAAACATCTCAGGGTGAGATTTTATCTGTACTCGGTTGTATTACTGTATTAAGCTTAGATTTGCGTGTTTTATTTTATTTTACTTGTTAATTCACTTTGCTTTGTGCTGTTACTACTTGGAACCAATTAAATCCTACTTTCTGTATTTAATAAAATCACTTTTTACTTATTAATTAACCCAGAGTAGGTATTAATATCTGGGTGGGGGGGAGAAACAGCTGTGCATATCTCTCTATCAGTATTATAGAGGGCAAACAATTTATGAGTGTGACAAGTTGGATAAAAAAAATCCCTGGGAGCTGCCACTCGAGGTGCCCAGACTCCTTCTACCCCTGGTTTCCGTGCCAGCTCAGGACTCTAGCACCCTGTCTTGCTGAGGCAGACACTCCCATCTGCTCTAACAAAGACCCAGGGTTGGAATTACTTGCCCCAAAGCTGCAGGATTACCTGAAAGCAGTTGTGGTGGCCCCAGCCGCTGGAAGGACACACCCAGAGATCGGATTCATTCCCAGAGCAGTTCACATCATCCAGCCAGATCTGCCCAGATCCTTACTCATAATGAGCAGAGACAGTTGCATTGATGGCATGTCCACATCCTAGTTGTTTGCAAATGACACTGGAGTCTGACAGATCCCAGAAATCATCACAGACTGTCCCCCAGCTGCCATTGTAATAAATCTGCACTCTCCAGCACAGCGACCTGCCCCATTCACCAGTCTGATCCACCTGCTCCCTGCAGGGATAAATCCTAGCTGTTAATATGTATTTTCCTACTGAACAGAGAGTGTTAGTGAGTTTTGTAAATAAATCACCAGAGCAAACGACACCTATGTCCTCAGCAATTCCTGCCTGGGCTGTCTCATATGTGGAGTTGTCAGAGAATCAGATGAGTCTCATTTCCTGCACACTGGACACGTCTCAGCCCCACAGGGCCCATTCCTCACTCAGACGCAGGGGGATTATAAGCTTTCTCAGCAATTCCACATTGGAGCTGCCTGCACACCATGCTGGCGTCGTTCATGTCCCACTGGTCATCCAGCACTCTGCCCCACGCACCATGGAGGGAAATATCAACTCTCCCATTGCATTGGCTCTCCATTCAGCAGTCTGAGAGACTCAGAACAACCTGGGCTCAGGAGAGATGGGAAACACACTGAATAACACTCCCTGTTGTACACTAGAAATAATACAGAGTATGCATGAAATTATGGACTGTTTCTCAGTAAGAAGGTATCACCCAGTGATCAGAGTGTGTCCCAGTGTTAAAGGGAACAGCCTCTGTCAGAAGACATTTATTCTTTTCAATCTATAAGTGGAAGGTGCTATAAGGATTGTAACACTCTGAGATTTACACAAGAGCTTGCTAGCAGCCCCTGTAAATGAATGAGTGAGGGAATTCCTGCAGGTTACTGATTGGGAAAATAGTCTCTGTGCGTGGTGGTGGAATGGCTGCTGAGGTTTGTAGTCGCTTTATCCAGGTTTCAATGCCTGGAAGCCAGTGAGTGGTGTCTGCACAAGCACTTAGCAGGTGGGTTGTGAATGATTTAGGCAAGTTTGCCTTGAAGAAGTTTAGCCAAAGGAAAAGCAGGGCTCATGGTCGTCAGGAATAGGTGCTGGAGCCCCAAGCTAGCAGGGAAGGCAGGGACATTGGAACCACTCAAATCCTACTTTCTGTATTTAATAAAATCACTTTTTACTTATTAATTAACCCAGAGTATGGATTAATACCAGGGGTGGGGGGGAGCAGCTGTGCAGATCTCTCTATCAGTGTTATAGAGGGGGGACAATTTGAGTTTACCCTGTATAAACTTTATACAGGGTAAAACAGATTTATTTAGGGTTTGAACCCCATTGGATGTTGAACATCAGAGTGTTAAAAACAGGAACAGTTCTGTTAGCTGCTTTCAGTTAAGTCTGCAACTTTGGGGCATGTGGTTCAGACCATGGGTCTGTGTTGGAGCAGACAGGAGTGTCTGACTCAGCAAGACAAAGTGCTGTATTCCCAGGCTGGCAGGGAAAGCAGGGGCAGAAGTAGTCTTGGCACATCAGTTGGCAGCTCCCATGGGGTTTCTGTGATCCAACCCTTCACACCTGCTTTTTAGATAATTATGCCAATGTTGATGGGGTACACATGGCCTTTGTGTTGAACGGGTGTTTTGTCCATGGCTGTGTCACCTATTGTTGTGAAAAAGCACAGAACCCTATGACAGGGACAACTCTGAAGTTTCTTTATTACAAGATGCAGCTCAAAAAGACTTGGTTTTGTAGTGAGGACTCTCTGGGAGCACGAGTAGGAGGTGATGAAAGAAACAGGGAGCTTGCTGGTTTTTAAACCAAGCCCACTTGTCCCAGCCTTTCATGCCTAGGGATGCTCTTTCTGAGGCGAGGACAAACGCTATCCTCCTGTATTACAAACCTAACCCTGGGAAAAAATCCACTGTTATGATTTTACCAACCTGTACCCATTTGTAAACAAAACTCAATATAGTTTATGGCAAATTTGGACCCCTCACAAATTATTTTGGAATTGCAAAAGTTAAAGTGTACCCCCTGCAAGGCCTCTTTTTCCCATTGTTACTTGTCAGAATGGGTAGTAGGCTTATGTTCCCGCTACGCTGAACTTCTGCGGAAACAGAGCAGCAGGAGACATGCACCAATACTGATGAGGAGAGGGCCATCCTGGGGACTTGGTGCACGGTGGAATTGAACGCGGCCATAGCAAAGAGGTATGAGGTGGCTAAAATCTGTGAAATCTGACATTTTAATGAAAAATCTGACACACTCTTTCAGAGTACATAAAATTACACCTCCACAAGAAACAAGAGGCTTCAGGATATCCCAACTGGTGCACAGTTGAAGAAAAACAAAATAAGTACGTTAATGATTTCTACCAAAAGAAGTCGTGTGTTTACGCCAACAAGAGAGCAGGTTGAACCTTACTAAATGCCAAATTGCTAAACTGTTTTTAAATTCTCTGTGGGGCAAATTCAGCCAAAGAACAAACCTATTCAATACTAGCAGCGTGAGAGACCCTGACAAACTCTTTCAGCAGCTGTTTTCCCCCAATTACAAGGTTTCATCCTGTAAGTTTATCAGTGATGAAACAGCTTACATGTCTTGGTAGCATGCAAAAGACCAATACTTGGTCCTGGCAATAACAATGTCTTCACAGAATATCAGGGTTGGAAGAGATCTTAGAAATTCATCTAGTCCAACCCCCTGCTCAAAGCAGGACCAATCCCCAGACAACTTATTTCACCACCACTTAGAATTATACAACCTTCTAATCAGGTTGCAAGAGCAGTGTTTGTACCACAACACTGACTTGGTGATATTTGTGAAAAGGGAGGGTGACTGGAATCCCCCTCTGGGGGATTATTTAGGGAACCTCATGAGCGAGATCCTACCAGATCAACACATTACCGAGTTTGTGTCGGCAGGCCCAAAAACATATGGATATAAACTGTTGGGAGGAAAGGCTTGTATGAAAGTCAAATGGATTACCCTGAACATAGCAAACTGTGAAAAGATCAACTTTGGCAGTTTGAAAGATCTAGTCTTGGACTATTACACGGGCCTGAGAGAAAACACCTCCAAAAAATAGAGATGCAGCAGCCCTCTATCGTAAGAAACAAAAATCAGTGGCAAATAAAGACAAAAACCCTTAAGAAAATACAGAAAGTCATTTACCACAAGAGGGTCCTAGGAGGACGTTTGAAAACCCTGCCCTATGGCTTTTGAAAATGGATTCAAGGTGGAAACACCCATTTTCTGCAATTCTCGTGGGGCCTACCATCTGCAGGAAAAGTTACTTTATAAAAAATGTGTTGGATAATGTTGAACAAACGTTTTCTGTTATGCCTGAGAATATTGTGTGGTGTTACTGTTGCTGGCAACCTCTCTATAAAGAATTGCTCTGTAAATATCCCTGTGTACATTTTGTGGAGGGGCTGTCTGATGCTTTTGATGATGATTGTTCATTTCCAACCAATAAAGTAAATATGATTATGATAGACGATCTGATGGACTCTGCTTGTGAAACTGATGAAATAGATAAAGCTTTTACCAAGTACATGCATCATAGGAACCTGAACATTATGTATATAGTTCAGAATGTATTTTGTGAGGGGGAAAAAAGAGTTGCACGATTGACCTAAACACAAAGTACATGGTTCTGTTAAAAAAAAACCCGGGGATAAATTACAGATTGCTGTGCTAGCTAAGCAAATGAACCCCGGTAAAGCTCCATTCTTTCTAAAAGTTTTTGAGGATGTTACCTGACCCTGCCAGCAGGTAGGGGATCTTGGGGGACAACTACTGCACTGGTGGGGTGCAAAATAAACTTTATTAAGAAAATGCAAAAAACAGGGAAAATTCAATAGTGAGGGGTATGGGGTTTGTTAAGGTAGACAATTGGGGAGGGGTTTCTATTAGTAAATAGTACAGGGGGTTTTAATAGTGGGGTACAATACAGTGGGTAACCAATTAACACTGAAGTATAAATGTAACAGGTAGTTAACAATTTCGATGTAAAGGGTGTGTTACAGCAGGATATAGCCAACTAACAGTTATGGGTAAAATGTGTCACAGTAGTGTAAGTGTAAAATGTGAGGTATGTTAGAGAGAAAAAAGGGTAACCAATGGAGTTTGTATGCTAGACTTCAATAATACAATTGAGGTTTGGGGGCAGTGGGAAGACAGACTTAACCACAATTATACAGAACACAGCAAAATTTTACCTATGATCTAACTTAACCAAGACTACACAAATTAGCAAGTAACAGAACACAATGCAACAATTTTTTAAACCTAACTTACAGAGCACAATACAAACAATTCTCTAAACCTAACTTAACCACAGCTATGCAAAATGAAATTACAACTTATCTAGACTAAGAACCTGATTCTAATAGGTGCACCTTAGCAGCAGTGGGGGGGTGGGAGCTGCAAGCTGGCAGTCCATGATCCAGCTCCCAAGGAAGCCAAGGGATGGTGGCTGCAGCAGTGGATACAGCTGAAAGCAGAGAGCCCCAAGGCAAAGCCCACAGGAGCAGAGCTTAGCAGTGGAACAAACTTATTTTCAGCGGCAAAGTGCCGCGGAGTTTAGGAGACATAGACTAAGGTTTAGCTTGAGTCTGTGTGCTGGGGAGACAGAGCCAGCAGCTAAAATAATAAAATAAAAGTATAGAAAGTTTCATACAGGGATTCTTACCAGTCCCCAAGGTAGCAGCGAAGGCAGAAGCAGCAAGAACATCAGAAGGCTAGGTACGGTCTCGATAATCAGGAGATCTCTCAGGCAGCAATTCGTTCTTCGTGGGAGGGGAGTTTAAAAACGGGGGTACGCTCAAAAACAAACGAGAGCGGAGAGAGGGCCCCTAGCTGATCAGACCAGGTGGCAAAGCAAGAACCTCCTCTGGGGTCTGATCAGAAAATGTCTGCTTTTAAAGGCAAACTTAGGCAGTTTCCCACCAGTACTCCTGATAGGCTCCCTCTTGATACAGGGGAGAAGAGGAGGCAGGGAAAAACCTGCAGGTGAGCACAGAGACATGCCTGGGCAGAGTCCTGTGCAATAGGTGACTCAAAAGCACATTAGGCCTATGACTCATGCCCAGGATCTTAAAAACACAATAGGTCTTGCAGCTCTGGACATTGCCTACCTTACACCAAGCCCAGGTTTAACAAGGTGATAACAGGACTAACCCTTTGAACAGGACAGTGGTCCCACTTAGCACAAGTGGCCATCCCTTTGAGAAGGGCAATGGCTCTTGGTAAACAACTTTAAGGGGCCCTCCCTTTGAGAAGGGCAGTGCCCCTGGTAGACAACTTAACAGCCAGGGAGGGGCGGCCACAGGAGGAGAACAAAATGGAGTATGGGGACAGCTGTAAGAAACAAAATGGAATAGGGGGATAGCTGTACCAGACATTACCAAAAGACCTTATGGCTACCTGGTGCTACCCAAAGCTTATAGATTTAGAACTGGTCTTTTCCCTCCAGTCTGGCTGTCAGTTTATACTTTGAAAAGAATAACAGCCGAGTATAAAAAGAGATGAATTATTGGCAGGGCTCTTTTTAACAGCCAGGGTTGCTAACTGAAAACATGTCTAGCTGCATGAAGAGAAACCTGGGCCTTTGAAAATTACTTACCAAATCATCCCCGCAGCAAAGGAAGGCTACACTGTGTTCGGCCTCTGATGATTTAGTAGTGTCCATGTCAGAAATAGCACTCAATACTTTAAAAGGAAACGTATCTTTGACACAAAATCAAGTGCAAGTGCTGAAAAAGAGACACACGCTTATAAAAACTTTGGGTAATAAAAGGGTTTCACTTAAAAGAAAGACACATCTGGTGAAGCAGTCTGAGGGGTTTATCGGACCTCTGTTAAGTTTTACAACCTCTCTGATAATGGGGCTTTTGACTAATTGATAATGGAGTACGCAGAAAAAATGTACCTGGTTCCCAGCCGCCAGTTGGAGCAATTAAGGACTTTCCCACCAGTGGAGAAAATATCAGAACGACTGCAACTCACTTACTGGATGCTGAAATAAAGTCTGTTCTTCAAAGAACTGACTTAGCTGAATACGAAAAGGCTAAACTTTACAGCATTATGCTTCAAAGGTAGTGAACGTACGTGAAGCGGAAAGATGCGGATAAAGGGGAAATAAGTCTGTTTCTACAGGAACAGAGTGAGACTGCCGAGCCTCCAGAAACAAAAAAGCCCTCAAACTCTGTTGCTTAGGAGATGCTGGATAATATGAATAAGCATTATAAGAAAAATGCATTAATATTGTTAAAAAAGCTGGGCCAGGATAAAAATCTCTCTTTGTGGAATGATAAGGGGGCTTTTATGAACAAAGGCTCTGTAGTTATTGGTTCTAACATGCTCCACATAGTCAGAGCCGTCACCCAGATGTGCTTTGTTCCTAGCAGACATATACCTAAAAGATGGGATGTGTTTATGAATGCCATGGCAGAACTGAATGTATCATCTTCCGTCATGGGCAATGTTACCAACAGAGATCTTTTGGAATGCCTGTAGGCCTCAACTGCCTTCTGAAGAACTTAGAGGAGAGGAAAGTGATCAGGAACAGTCAGCATGGATTCACCAAGGGCAAGTCATGCCTGACTAATCTATTTGCCTTCTATGATGAGATAATTGGGTCTATGGATGAGGGAAAAGCAGTGGATGTGCTATTCCTTGACTTTAGCAAAACTTTTCATATGGTCTCCCGCAGTATTCTTGCCAGTAAGTTAAAGAAGTATGGGCTGGAAGAATGGACTATAAGGTGGATAGAAAGCTGGCTAGATCGTTGGGCTCAACAGGTAGTGAGCAATGGCTCAATGTCTAGCTGGCAGCCAGTATCAAGTGGAGTGCCCCAAGGATCAGTCCTGGGGCCAGTTTTGTTCAATATCTTCAGCAATGATCTGGAGGATGATGTGGACTGCACCCTCAGCAAGTTTGCAGGTGACACTAAACTGGGAGGAGTTGTAGATGAGCTGGGGGGTAGAGATAGGATACAGAGGAACCTAGACAAATTAGAGGATTGGGCCAAAAGAAACCTGATGAGGTTCAACAAGGACAAGTGCAGAGTCCTGCACTTAGAATGGAAGAATCCCATGTACTGCTACAGACTAGGGACCAAATGGCTAGGCAGCCCTTCTGCAGAAAAGTACCTAGAGGTTACAGTGGATGAGATTCTGGATATAAATCAACAGTGTGCCCTCACTGCCAAGAAGGCTAACAGCATTTTGGGCTGTATAAGTAGGGGCATAGTCAGGAGATCAAAGGACGTGATCATTCCCCCCTATTCAGCATTGATGAGGCCTCAGCTGGAGTACTGTGTCCAGTTTTGAGCCCCACACTACAAGAAGGTTGTGGAAAAATTGGAAAGAGTCCAGCAGATAGCAACAAAAATGATTAGGGGGCTGTAGCATATGACTTATGAGGAGAGGCTGAGGGAACTGGGATTGTTTAGTCTACAGAAGAGAAGAATGAAGGGGGAATTGATAGCTGCTTTCAACTACCTGAAAAGGGGTTTCCAAAGAGGATGGAACTGGACTGTTCTCAGTGATACCTGATGACAGAACAAGGAATAATGGTCTCAAGTTGCAGTGGGGATGGTTTAGGTTGGATATTACGAAAAACTATTTCACTTGGAGGATGGTGGAGCACTGGAATGGGTTACCTAGGGAGATGGTGGAATCTCCTTCCTTAGAGGTTTTTAAGGCCCGGCTTGGCAAAGCCCTGGCTGGAATGATTTAGTTGGGAATTGGTCCTGCTTTGAGCAGAGGGTTGGACTAGATGACCTCCTGAGGTCCCTTCCAACCCTGATATTCTATGACTCTATGATTCTATGACCACCGACACCAGAGTGGATCAAGAAACAGTGATCTCTTTTTTGCCCTCTAAAAAACAAAAATTGGCAAAAAGATCCCGATGGCTCAGTGTGTGATGTTTTTCATATTCTAAAAATATATATTTAAAATTGGTAATGTTTTGCTTTAAATAAAACATTTTCTATACATTTGTTTGTGTGTGTGTGTGTGTGTGTGTGTGTGTGTACTTTTTCTGAACTGGTCATTGTTTAAAAAAAAAAAACACCTCACCAAACATCAATTGTCTTTAAACCCCTCATCTGGGGTGCTTGTTTGGGTAACATAGTTTTTAAAATCGTTGCAAGATACACATGTCGGTTTGTTGAAACATGTTTTGAATAAGGCTAGGTATGCCCGAGAATTTACATTTTGTATTTTTTGTACATCTGGTTGTTTTGCACTAAGTCGTTAGAATATAATTTTAAAATCTGGTGAACAGATAAACCCTTGCTATGATGATATAAGAAAAACATACAGTGATAGCCACAGGCGACAGAGAGGTGGTCTTCTAATTGTCTAGTGTGAAACATAATGTCAGTGGCATTTTTGGTTAAAAATTTCATAATGCTTCTAGGAAACAACACTGTTTGGGAGATGCCTGTGAGTCAAAAAACTCTCAACCGTTGTGCTCCACCAGATACAAAGCGAACCAGTGTTCACCTGGTTGTTTGTGTGGACGCGTGTTGACCACCAAACCTCGGGGTCTCTGAGACAGCTTGCCGCCAGGGAGCCAATTGCAAGGGAACACATCGAAGAAATTATTTTTTGTGTAAGGGTCCATTGACCAAGACAGCTGAGAGATGCACGGTGTCCATATTCACATATTGTCAGACAGAACTGTTAGGATATAAGTATTCAGGCCTATCTGCAAAGGCCTATACTTTAGGAATTTATGTGTATTCTTATCACTTAGCTAGATATAGAGGTATAAAAGAAAGAATCAATATCATTGTCTATCTGTGTAAGGGCCTTCTCTCACTGTAACAATATGAGGCCCTGTTTAATCATACTGAGATAAGGCAATCTGGAGCTTTTAGGAAGGTGATTCAATCTATCACCTCCAGAGAAAGGGAAGAGCCTAGAATATGTAAAAGAAAATTTAGTTTGATAGTCTTCTGTTTGGTAAGAACTCACTTATCAATAGACACAGCTACAAAAACCTTATGTCTGTATAGATGTAGCTGTAAAACCCGTATGTCTTTATACTTGTAGTTGTGAAATCCTCACTTCTGTACTGTTTTGTATGTTTATTTGCATGTTCTCTGTCTGGTTCTGCGATTGTTTCTGTCTGCTGTATAATTAATTTTGCTGGATGTAAACTAATTAAGGCAATGGGATATAATTGGTTAGTTAATCATGTTACAATATGTTAGGATTAGTTAAGTAAATTTTAGTAGAATGATTGGTTAAGATATAGCTAAGAATATTACTATATAAATTAGGGGCAATCAGGAAGTAAGCCGGGATTCAAAAATAAGGAAAAAAGAACTTGGATTTAAGCTTGCTGGAAGTTCACCCCAATAAACATTGAATTGTTTGCACCTTTGGACTTTGAGTATTGTTGCTCTCTGTTCATGCTAGAAGGACCAGGGAAGTGTGCATCCACAGTACCATGGCTAGCTTTCAGAGCGTTGCACTGTGAGTAGCTATCCCACAGTTCCTGCAGTTTCCACCGCCCATTGGAATTCTTGGTTAACTCACAATGCCTGATGGAACAAAAACATTGTCGCAGGTGCTTTTGGGTAATGTCGTTGGTCGCCCCTACTTCCATGAAAGCAATGGCAGACAATCGTTTTGAGCCTTTTTTCCGTGCCGATGCCATACTGTTTTCAGCAGATGGTGCAGTAGGACTGCTAACCGTCATCATCAAACCACCACTGCCACTGCAACTCTGTTCTCCTGCTCTTGTCTCACCATACCACAGCAAGTGTGCAGCCCACTCAGCTTGGCTCACCAACACTGCTGTTATTGTGTCCTGGTCCTGCTGGCAGCAGATGGTGCAGTAGGTCTGCAAAACTGGTCATCCAGCCACCGATTCTGCTGCAACTCTGCTCTCCTGATCTTGTCTCGATGGCAAATTTCTCCATGTTGGCTGTCATGGGCTCCTGCTTCCACTGCAACTTTGTTCTCCTGATCTCATGAATCCATTTCACAGGTCCTCTTGTCTTTCTCTATAATATCTATTCTCATGACATCCATTGTCAGCCAGCGCTTCCGCTGCAACTCTGCTGTCCTGCAGATGCTATACCACGGCAAGCATGGAGCCTGCTCAACTCATTACGGCAGTTGTGAGCATTGTAAACACCTCGCACATTATCCTGCAGTATATAAAGAACCAGAACCTGCAAAAGCAGGCGAGGAGGTGATGGCAGCGCAGTGACGCGAGTGAAGAGGATGTGGACACAGACTTCTGTCAAAGTATGGGCCCTGGCAATTTGGACATCCTGGTGGTAATGAGGTAAGCTTATGACATGGAATGCTGATTCTGGGCCTGGGAAACAAGCACAGACTGGTGGTATCACATAGTGTTGCAGATCTGGGATGATTCCCAGTGGCTGCGAAATTTTTGCATGCATAAGGGCACTTTCATGGAACTTTGTACTTAGTTTCCCCTGCCCTGAAGCACAAGAATACCAAGATGAGAGCAGCCCTCACTGTTCACAAGCAAGTGGTTATAGCCCTCTGGAAGCTTGCAACGCCACACAGCTGGCGGGAATAGTTTTGGAGTGGGCACATCTACTGTGAGGGCTCCAGTGATCCAAGTAGCCAATGAAATCACTGAGCTGCTGCTATCAAGAGTAGTGACTCTGGGATATGTGCAGGTCATAGTGGATGGCTTTGCTGCAATGGGATTCCCTAACTGTGGTGGGGCGATAGATGAAACACATATCCCTATCTTGGCACTGAACCAGCCTGGAAGCCAGTACATAAACCAAAAGTGGTATTTTTCAATGGTGCTGCAAGCACTGGTGGATCACAATGGACGTTTCACCAACATCAACATGGGATGGCCAGGAAAGGTACATGACGCTCGCATCTTCAGGAATTCTGGTCTGTCTGAACAGCCACAGCAAAGAACTTACTTTCCAGACAGAAAATAACCTTTGGGGATGTTGAAATGCATATGGATATCCTTGGGGACCCAGCCTACCCCTTAATGCCATGAGTCATGAAGCCATACACAGGCACTCTGGACAGTAGTCAGGAGCTGTGTAAGTGCAGAATGGTGGTAGAATGTGCATTTGTACGTTTAAAAACACACTTGCCCAATTTTCTGACTCAGTTAGACCTCAGCAAAACCGATATTCCTGTAGTTATGTCCGGTTCCTGTGCGCTCCACAATATCTGTGAAAGTAAGGGGGCGATGTTTATGGCGGGGTGGGAGGTTGAGGCAAATCGCCTGGTCTCTGATTATATGCAGCCAGAGATCAGGGTGGTTAGAAGAGCACAACAGGGCACGCTGCACATCAGAGGAGCTTTGAAAACCAGTTTCTTGACTGGCCAGGCTACGGTGTGACAGTTCTATTTGTTTCTCCTTGATGAAAACCCCCTTGGTTGATTCTAATTCCCTGTAAGCCCACCGCCCTCCCATCACTCCTTCGATCACTGCTTGCAGAGGCAATAAAGTCATTGTTGTTTCAAATTCATTCATTCTTTATACAATTTGTCACACAAAGAGGGGGATAACTGCCAAGGTAGCCTGGGAGAGGTGGTGGAGGAGGGGAGGAGGGAAGGACAAGGCCACACTGCACTTCAAAACTCATTGAATGCCAGCTTTCTGTTTGCTTGGCCAGTACTCTGGGGTGGAGTGGTTGGGTGATCAGAGGCTCCCCCCGGCCGCGTTTTCGGGTGTCTGGGTGAGGAGGCTATGGAACTTGGAGGAGGGTGGTTGGTTACACAGGGGCTGCAGTGTTGGTCTGTGCTCCTGCTGCCTTTCATTCACCTCAACCATACGCTGGAGCATATTAGTTTGATCCTCCAGTACCCTCAGCATTGCTTCCTGCATCCTCTCATCATGCTGACGCCACCTATCATATTGCTTCCTTCATCTATCTTCTTGTGTGTCCCTCCCGTCCTTGCATTCATTTTGTCTGCCTCCACCCATTCTGCTGAGTTCTTTCGATGCAGGAGGACTGCATGAGCTCAGAGAACATTTCAGTGCAAGTGTTTTTTACTTCACCTTCTTTTCTGTGCTAGCCTCTGGGACAGAGATGATGGGGGGGGGCGTTGAAACATTTACAGCTGCGAGAGGAAAAAAAAGGAAAGTAGTATTTAAAAAGACACATTTTAGAGAGCAACGGGAAGACTCATGGTGAACCGAGTTGTTAACATTACATATCACATGTCCTTTCAGTACAAGGTCACATTTTGTCTCTTATACTGAGGGCCTGCTGGTTTGGTGTGAGAGATCACACACGCAGGGTCGGCGAGCAACAGAATTAGGCTAGCAGGCCTGTCATAAACAGATAGCTAAGGGTTAATGTTTCTTTTACTTGTAAATGGTTAACAAAGGGAACCAAACACCTGACCAGAGGACCAATCAGGAAACTGGATTTTTCAAAGCTCAGGGAGGGAAAGTTTGGATCTTTGTCTTTGTCTGGCTCTCAGCTATGAGAGGGGATCTTTTCTATCTGTAAGCTTCTAATCTTCAGTTTCAAAGCTGTAAGTACAAAGATAGAAAAAACAATAGGCTGTTATTGTTTTTTTTGTATTTACATGTGTGTAGTTGCTGGAATGTTTAAATTGTATCTCTTTTTGAATAAGGCTGTTTATTCATATTTTTCTTTTAAGTAATAGCCCTGTGTATTGTCAACTTAATGCAGAGATCATATTTTGTCTTTTTTCTTTCTTTTTATATAAAGTTTTCTTTTTAAGACTTGTTTGAGTTTTTTTCTCTCTGGGTGGGCTAAGGAATGAAGGGGAGGGAAATTCTCTTTGTGTTAGATCTACGGAGGGTGAAGCTCTACAGCACCAGGGAATTTGTGGGAGGGGGAAGAGAGATAGAATCATTTCTGTTTCCTTGTATTTGGTTGTCTCTTTGTAGAAGAGAAAAGACATGCTTCTTGGTATTGTGATGTAAAGAGGTTGCATCAGTAACTCTCAGGTTAGCCCAGAGAGGAAATTCTGGGTGGGAGAGAGAGGGGGAAGGGAAGTGGGTTATTTCCCTTTGTGGTAAGACTCAGGGCTTCTGAGTCTTGGGGTTCCCCAGGGAAGGGTTTGGGGAGACCAGAGGGAGCCAAAACCCTGGACTTTTTGGCTGGTGGCAGCGAGATCAAATGTGGGCTGGTAATTAAGCTTAGAGGGGTTCATGCAGGCACCCAGATTTCTGGACGCTAACGTCCAGATTTGGGAATGCTTATGAAAAGGCCTCCATGGTAAGCAACAGTCTTTTGGCTTCTTTAACCTTCATAACATGTGGGAATGGTTTCAAACAGCAGCGCCCTTATTTCCCATATCAAGCACCCATTGAGTTGGCCATTTAAAATGGGTTGGCTATTTAAAAGGACGGGCTGCGGTTTTAGGGTTAATGTGCAGCACAAACCCAACTAAACCCTGCCCACACACACACACACACACTTCTCTGGGATGATCGTTTCACCCCTCCCCATACCGCGTTGCTAACAGTGGGGATGATTTTTCAGCCACAAGCAAACAGTCCAGCAGAAATAGCCACCTCTGAATTTCCCCTTAATAAAATTCTCCCATTTCAACCAGGTGACCATAAATGATATCACTATCCTGAGGATAATACAGAGAGATAAAGAACTGATGTTGGTTGAATGCCAACAAACACCGGGGCCATACGCTGCCATGCTTTGTTATGCAATGATTCCAGACTATGTGCTACTGGCCTGGCGTGGTAAAGTGTCCTACCATGGAGGATGGAATAAGGCTGCCCTCCCTAGAAATCTTTTGGAAAGACTTTGGAAGTGCCTCAAGGAGAACTTCATTGAGATGTCCCTGGAGGATTTCCACCCCATCCCCAGACAAGTTAATCGACTTCTCCAGTAGCTGTACTGACCACGAATGCATCCCAAGTCTTCAGGGCAAATTAATCATTAAACACACTTGCTTTTAAACCATGTATTATATTTACAAAGGTACACTCACCAGAGGTCTGTTCTTTGTCTTCAATGTCTGGTAGCCGGCCTTGGGTGGGTTGGAAGGGTACCGGCTCCAAGATGATAAACAGTTCCTGACTGTCAGGGAGAACAGTTTATAGACTCATAGACTTTAAGGTCAGAAGGGACCAATATGATCATCTAGTCTGACCTCATGCACAAAGCAGGCCACAGAATCCTACCCATCCACTTCTATAACAAACTCCTAACCTATGTCTGAGTTATTGAAGCCTTCAAATTGTGGTTTGAAGACCTCAAGCTGCAGAGAATCCACCAGCAAGTGACCCATGCCCCACGCTGCAGAGGAAGGAGAAAAATCTCCAGGGCCTCTGCCAATCTGTCCTGGAGGAAAATTCCTTCCCAACCCCAAATATGGCGATCAGCTAAACCCTGAGCATGTGGGCAAGACTCACCAGCCAGCATTGAGGAAAAATTCTCTGCAGTAACTCAGATCCCATCCCATCCCATCCCAGACCACTGGGCATACTTACCTGCTGATAATCAAAGATCAACTGCCAAAATTAAGCTATCCCATCATACCATCCCTTCCATAAACTTATCAAGCTTAGTCTTAAAGCCAGATATGTCTTTTGCTCCCACTACTCCCCTTGGAAGGCTGTTCCAGAACTTCACTCCTCTAATGGTTAGAAACCTTCATCTAATTTCAAGTCTAAACTTCCTAGTGTCCAGTTTATACCCTTTTGTTCTTGTGCCTACACTGGTACTAAGCTTAAATAATTCCTCTCCCTCTCTAATATTAATCCCTCTGATATATTTATAAAGAGCAAGCATATCCCCCCTCAACCTTCTTTTGGTTAGGCTAAACAAGCCAAGATCTTTGAGTCTCCTTTCATAAGTCAGGTTTTCCATTCCTCGGATCATCCTAGTAGGCCGTCTCTGAACCTGTTCCAGTTTGAATTCATCTTTCTTAAACATGGGAGACAAGAACTGCACACAGTATTCCAAATGAAGTCTCACCAATGCCTTATATAAAGGTACTAACACTTCCTTATCTTTGCTGGAAATACCTCGCCTGATGCATCCTAAAACCGCATTAGCTTTTTTAACGGCCATTTCACATTGGCGGCTCATAGTCATCCTGTGATCAACCAATACTCCAAGGTCCTTCTCCTCCTCTGTTGCTTCCAACTGATGTGTCCCCAGTTTATGACTAAAATTCTTATTATTAATCCCTAAATGCATGATCTTGCACTTTTCACTATTAAATTTCATCCTAGTACTATTACTCCAGTTTACAAGGTCATCCAGATCTTCCTGTGTGATATCCCAGTCCTTCTCTGTGTTAGCAATACCTCCCAGCTTTGTGTCATCCATAAACTTTATTAGCACATTCCCGCTTTTTGTGCCAAGGTCAGTAATAAAAAGGTTAAATAAGATTGGTCCCAAAACTGATCCTTGAGGAACTCCACTAGTAACCTCCTTCCAGCCTGACAGTTCACCCTTCAGTACGACCCGCTGGAGTCTCCCCTTTAACCAGTTCCTTATCCACCTTACAACTTTCATATTCATCCCCATCTTTTCCAATTTAACTAACAGTTCCCCATGTGGAACCGTGTCAAATGCCTTCCTGAAATCGAGGTAAATTAGATCTACCGCATTTCCTTTGTCTAAGTAATCCATCACCTTCTCAAAGGAGGAGATCAGGTTGGTTTGGCACGATCTACCTTTAGTAAATCCATGTTGCAATTCGTCCCAATTACCATTGACCTCAATGTCCTTAACTACTTTCTCCTTTAAAATGTTTTCCAAGACCTTACATACTACAGACGTCAAGCTAACAGGCCTATAGTTACCCGGATCACTTTTTTTCCCTTTCTTGAAGATAGGAACTACTTTAGCAATTCTCCAGTCGTACGGTACAACCCCCGAGTTTACCGATTGATTAAAAATTCTCGCTAACGGGCTCTCAATTTCATGCTCCAGTTCCTTTAATATCCATGGATGGAGATTGACCGGGCCCTCCGATTTTGTCCCATCCAGCTGTTCAAGTTTGGCCTCTACCTCAGATGCGGTAATATCCACCTCCGTATCCTCATTCCCGTTTATCATCCCTCCATCATCCCTAAACTCCTCACTAGTCTTATTAAAGACTGAGGCAAAGTACTTATTTAGATATTGGGCCATGCCTAGGTTATCCTTAACCTCCATTCCATCCTCAGTGTATAGCGGCCCCAATTCTTCTTTCTTTGTTTTATTCTTATTTATGTGGCTGTAGAACCTTTTACTATTGGTTTTAATTCCCTTTGCAAGGTCCAGTTCTACACGGCTTTTAGCCTTTCTCACTTTATCCCTACATGTTCTGACCTCACTAAGGTAGCTTCCCTTGCTAATCCCGCCTTTCTTCCACTCCCTGTAAGCTTTCTGCTTATTCCTAATCCCCTCTCTGAGATGCTTGCTCATCCATCTTGGCCTACAACTCCTGCCCATGTTTTTTTCCCCCTTTCTTGGAATGCAGGCTTCCGACAGTTTCCGCAGCTTCGACTTAAAGTAATTCCAGGCCTCCTCCGCATTTAAATCCACAAGTTCCTCCGTCCAATCCACTTCCCTAACTAATTTCCTTAACTCTTTAAAATTAGCCCTTGAGAAGTCAAAAACTCTAATCCCAGATCTACGTTTGTTTATCCTTCCATCTAGTTTGAACTGAATCAGCTCATGATCACTCGAACCAAGGTTGTCCCCTACCACCATTTCTTCTACGAGGTCCTCACTGCTCACCAAAACCAAATCTAAAATGGCATCCCCTCTTGTCGGTACTTCAACTACTTGGTGAAGAAATCCATCCGCTGTCACATCCAGAAAAATCTGACCCCTATTATTCTTGCAACCACTTGTCCTCCAGTCTATATCTGGGAAGTTGAAGTCTCCCTTGATCACACATTTCCCCTTAGTGTTTACTTCGTTAAAGACATTAAAGAGGTCTCTATCCATATCCAAATCAGATCCCGGCGGTCTGTAGCACACCCCAAGCACTATCTCAGGGGAGGCTCTAGTAGCTTTTTCACCCAGTGTGTTTTTTGCCCAAACAGACTCTGTCTTATCCATTCCATCACTTCTTATTTCATTACAGTTAACCTCATCATTGATGTACAATGCTACTCCACCACCTTTGCCTTTCTTCCTGTCTTTTCTAAACAGCACATAGCCTTCAATACCTGTACTCCAGTCATGAGTACTATTCCACCAGGTTTCTGTTATCTCTATAATATCTGGTTTCACTTCCTGCACCCGTAGCTCCAGTTCCTCCATCTTGTTACCTAGGCTTCTCGCATTAGTGTATAGACATTTTAATTTTTGGCGTTTGGCATCAGTGACATTCTCTACCCCATTGTGCACAGACATTCTACCACCAGCATCACCTGTTAGTCTACTTTCTACTCCGCTTTTCCTCCTTGGGTCAATTCTTCGGTCCACAAGCGTATCCCCTCTCAGTTTGTTTACTTCCTTCTCCAGGTTAAATTCTGGCATGGAGATCTCCTGGACATCTCCCAACCATCTCCCCCAACTTCCTAGTTTAAAGCTGTCTTAATGAGGTCGGCGAGCCCCCATCCTAGAAGTCTATTTCCCTCCTTACTTAGGTGAAGTCCATCCCGAGAGAACAGTCGTTTGTCCGTAAATGCTTCCCAATGACCGTACATATCAAAGCCCTCCTTATAGCATCACTGCTTGAGCCATCCGTTAATAGTCATAATCTTGTCACTCCTTCGTCGCCCTGCTTTAGGAACCGGCAGAATCCCACTGAAGATCACCTGAGCCTCGATTTCCTTGAGCATCTTCCTCAGTCTGGCATAGTCCTCCTTGATACCGTCCAGCGAGTAACTAGCCATATCATTCGTTCCCACATGAAGGACAATCAACGGATTCTTTCCCGCTCCCGCTAGGATCCTTTTCAGCCCCTGGTCCACATCCTGTATCTTAGCACCTGGCAGACAGCACACCCTTCTCTTCTCCCGATCAGGTCTAGTTACAGGCCTGTCTTTTCTTCTCAGTAAGGAGTCTCCAATTATGTAGACTTGCCTTTTCCTGGTGTGACAGTGTGATTCTCCGGTCTATCCCCTGCACCCGCTGGCCGCAAGTCCTCTCGATTCGCATTTGCCCTTGCAATCCTCCTGGGGCTCATACTTGGTGATGTCTCCATTGACTCCTCCCCTCCTTCTGCAGGACTAGCTGCTCGTCTATTTTTCCTTGCCCTCTCTCCTTCAGTGAGCACCTGCTGTGCTCCATCTTCATTTTCCTACTCAGCAAACCTGTTCCTGAGTTCTATTTCTCCATCGCTGGCCCTTCTTTTCCTCTGCCTGGTTCTCCTAGTCACATGCCTCCATCGTCCACTTTCCTCACCCAGCAGCCCCTCCTCAGAATTCTTTGATCCTGCTTCCATCAGCACATCTGAGATTTTCCCCTGTGCCTTATCATGTCTGTGCTCCATCATCTGCTCAAACCCCCTTCTAAACTCAGCCAGAGTTTCCACCTGCATCTCCAATCCTCTTATCTTTTCTTCCAGCAGCTCTATCAGGCGGCACTTCATGCAGACAAAACTCCTTTCAGGTGCCCCCTCCAGGACCATGTACATGCCACAGCTTCCACATCCGGTCATCCTCAGTGTGTCTCTCACTGCTGCCTCTGTCTCAGTCATGACCTTCCAACTCTGTGCCTGGCAGTCCACGCCACACACCACACCACAGGCCCCCAACAGGCACTGGCCTGCTGGCAGACCCCTGCCCCTTCCCTTTCCTGGCTTGTTGGTTTCTCCACCTTGGTCTTCCCTGCAACCTCCCCCTGGAAACTCCCACTGAAACTCCCCTGTTAGCAGCTCTGTTTGCTGGCTCCTGTGCCGCTGCAGCTGTCTGCCAAGTCACCCGGGTCCTGGACCATGAGGAGCACATCGTCAGCGTACGCCGACAGGACCAGCCGCAGCTCCAGCTCCCGCAGCACCCCGTCAACCTGCTGCGGAGGAGACAGAGGAAGGGCTCTATCGCCAGAGCATACAGCTGGCCCGAGAGGGGGCACCCCTGCAGCACTCCCCACCCGAAGCTGCCTGGCTCAGTCAGGGTCCAGTGGACCCTGACCAGACACTCCGCAGAAACGTACAGCCCCCGGAGAAAACACACTAACCAGGGCCCAAAACCAAACGCTCACAGAGTGGTCAGGAGATACCTGTGATCCACCCTGTCGGACACCTTCTCCTGATCCAGGGACAAGAGGGTGAGTGAGAGACCATCCCTACACCCTAATTCAAGAAGGTCCCGGACCAGATACAAGTTATAAAAGATCGTGCGGCCTGGGAGGGTGTAGATCTGGTCAGGATGGATCATGTCTGTCAGCACGGACCCTAGCCGCATTGAGATGGCCTTCACAACGATTTTGTAGTCCGTGCTGAGGAGAGAGATGGGACGCCAATTCCGTAAGTTCTGAGGTCCCCCCTCTTCGGCAGTAAGGTGAGCACGGCTCGCCTGCACAAGAGAGGGAGGACCCCACTCTGCAAAGACTCAGCCCAGATGGTGACCAGTTCTGGGCCGAGGATGTCCCAGAACATGCGGTAGAACTCCACGGTCAGCCCGTCCATGCCCGGAGATTTATTGGTGAGCATGCGACGGATGGCTTCCAAGAACTCAGCCAGAGTGAGAGGCAGCTCTAGCCGGTCCCTGTCACCTGTGCTGACCGTCGGGAGTCTGTCCCATAGCACTCTGCAAGCGTTAGGATCGGTCAGATCTGGGGAGAAAAGAATCGCGTAGAAGACCCTGGCCCTCTCGCACATCTCCGCTGGATCTGTGAGGGCGGTGCCGTCTTCCACCAGGAAGCAGGCGACATGCTTCTTGGCCTCCCTCCTTTTCTCCAGGGCATAGAAGAAGCGGGAGCCGCGATCCATCTCCCGAAGGAGGCGGATGCAGGATCAAACAAAGACACCCCGGGTCCGATGGTCTTCAAGGGTCCGGAGCTCCTCCTTCTTCTCCCAGCACGCTCCACAGAGGAATTGATCCTCAGTGCTGGTGGCCAGACACCACTCCAACTACAAAATCTCCCATTCCAACTGCTTTATCGCTGCATCCCTCCATTGGCTGGCGCCCTGGGTGTAGTCACGGCAGAAGAGCTGGGCACGCACCTTCCCCAGATCCCACCACCCCCGCGCCAAGGGAAAGGCACAACTCGGTCTTCTCCAGGCCAGCCAGAACTCCAAGAAGGACGCCATGAAGCCCGCATCCGCCAGCAAACTATTATTAAAGTGCCAATAAGCCTGCCCCGGCCTCTCCACGCAGAAAGAGGACATCACGGTGGCAAGGTGGTGATCTGAAAAGGGGGCCGGCCTAAGGCTGGAGGAGTGGGCCCATGAAAGGTGGAAATGTGACAGGTAAATGCGGTTCAGCTGGGAGTGGCACTACTGATGGGCCACCAGCCAGACGAAGATGAACGTCGAGAAGTCGTCGGGGTGGTGGTTGCAACAGACGTCCACCAGGGAGTGTCGTTCAACGATCTCCTGGAGAACGTCCACGGCGGCCGGGCACTGCTCGGTCCCCGAGCGGTCTCGTTCCTCGAGGGTGGTGTTAAAGTCCCCTCCCAGGACCAGGCATTCACGAGGATTCAGGGAGCCGAGGAAGGTGGATGCCTGCTGATAAAAATGCAACCTCTCCGGACCTGATGTCGGAGCATAGGCGTTGATGAGATTAAACACAAGCCCCTCCATGCGAACCGGAGGTGCAGCAGGTGGCCCGGCACAGCCTCGGCAACCCCCAGCACCTCGAGCCGTAGGTCGTGGGAGAACAGGGTCACCACTCCAGCCGTGCGAACTGAGAGGTGGCTAAAGTAGACCCCGTCCCCCCACTCCAGCCGCCAGCTAGCTTCAGCGGCCGGATCCATATGGGTCTCCTGCAGGAAAACCACAGAGTACCCACCCTCCTGGAGGAAGGAGAGGACCTGGCTCCTGCGGAGACCCATCCTACAGCCCCGGGTGTTTAATATGGCAAAGATGATCAGTGCCATGATGACGGCTGTGGGGGATCCTCACCGACAGACACGCCAACGGCCTCCATCAGGCCGTGCAGCAATCCGTGAGGTGGACCCGCTGGTAGGCCACGGTGGCCTGCTTCCTGGTCCTCTTACCCTCCCCCATGAGGGCCCTCGTGGCCCGGAGGATCTGATGGAAATCTCCCCACCACTGAAGCGCAAGTTGGACTTTGTTACAGGAACCACGGACGTCCTCAAGGAACTCCCACAGCTCCTCCCTCAGAGAATGGTGGGGCGGGGTCACTGATCTATGACTGTCTCCCAGTGGGGCCCCCGTCACAGCCCCGTGGCTCACCGAGGCGGAGAGGCAAGGGGAAGACCCCCGATGCAGCGTCCGATGGGCTGATGCCACGCGACCTGCCCCGCTGTCCGGTTCAACGGGGGTGGTGGAGGGAAAACAGCAGCCCCTGGCAGGTCAGGACAAGGAAAAACTATGAAAGTTGCTCCTTGGGGGGTATTCCCAGGGGCGGCACAGGCATCACAGGAGGTGAGAGGGACAAGGACAGAGCTGGCATCAGGGATAGGGCAGGGGACAGGAGTAGGGCGGGGATCAGGAAGAGTATCAGGGAGGGGGGCAGAGGCAGGATCCTGAGCCCCAGTAGTCAGGCCGCTGGATGGTGACCCCTCCTGGCCAGGCTCAGGGATCAGGGAAGAGGGAAAGGGACCCCTAACGATGCTAGGCTCAGCCACTATGGTATGTGCGGCAGCCCTCGCATCCAAAGATAGATGTTCGTCAACGGGGTCCCTGCCTGGGAAGGAGGGCGGGTCCTCCACAACCAACAGGGACACCCCCTGGGAACCGGGTCCCGGTAGCGGAGCACTGGCTGCCGTCCCAATGGGCTCAGCGGCCGTCAACAGGGTGCCACCCACAGCCAGGTTGATGGAAGAATCCAGGGGACCCTCAGAGGTGGGAGAAGAAGCAGCAGTTAGGGGAAGGGAACAAGGGGACAGGGGGACCGTGATGAGGTCGCCCAGATCGAGGCCCGCTGGCAGAGGGTCCTCCTACCCCTGAGTGACTGGGGTCAGATCCAGGGCCTCGATCTCCTCGTAGATGGAAGGGAGATCACTGTCTACCACCCCAGGGCCCTCCCCACCAGCACCTGAGGCGACGCCCACCTCGGCGCTCACAGAGGCTTCGGGTGGAAAGGGGGCGAGAGAGGCTCCCTCGGGGGCTTCCACGGGAAGGGACCCCAGAAGAGGGGCGGCGTTACCTTCCAGTGCTGCCACAGTGTCCCCAGCCAGCAGCGCAGAATGGGAGTTGTCAGGGGGCAAGGCGGAAGGCTCGTCATCGGTGCCCCCCTTCCTGCTCTTCCGGGGGGTTCTGAATCCGAAGGATGTAAGGAAGCTTGAGCCTTCTGCTTGCCCTGCTGCCTCTGCGCTAAGGAGCAGCCCTCCATGGCATCATCTGGGGGCCCACTAACAGGGGTCGGGTCAAGGGGCAAGGGCAATTGCTCAAGGACTCGGGGAAACTGTGGTGGGGTAGCAGGAATGAGGGAGGATTCCCCCTGGGGCGAGCCCTCTCCCATGTCCGGCAGTATCTCTGCCGCACCCTCCCCCATAGTGGTGAACCGAGAAAGAGGAGGGGCAGCTTCAGGTGCCGGGCAGCCAGGGGTATTGGTGATGACAGGGCCGGCACCTTGCCAGGGTTCCGGGGTCCCGGACACTCCTCCGTGCTGGGCCAAGAGGCTGTCCCTCCGGACGTGCCTCATCGCCCGGCAGAGGGAGCACTGGGCCTCCCCGGTCGAATAATGCACCCAGTAGTGGGCTCCTTGGTAGGGGACCAGAAAGGACCCCTCGAGGGCCTCTCCGCCACGCGCCGCCAGCAGCAGTTGAAGCTGCACTTGCCGGCGGAATGAGAGGACGTGATGGAGGGCGGGGTCCTTGCAGCCCACGGGGAGAGGGCTGATGACGGAGATGGGGTGCCCCAGGGCAGAAAGGGCAGGCAGCAGGGCAGCACTGGGCAGGAAGGGAGGGACAGAGGTCAGGATCAAGCGAACCCCCAGATCTTCCAACGGCTCCAGGGGGGCGAACACGCCCCCTACCACCACGCCAGTCTCTACCTCCTCCTGGGCGGAGGCCTCTGATGCCAGGAAGAAGACCACCCTCCCGTACATTTTGGAGGCTGCCATGGTGGCCTTGGGCCACACCACCCTCGCCAATGCCCACACGCAGGTCTCCACGTGGGGCGAGGCGGGCACCAGGAGGCAACTGACTCTGTGCTTCCTGGTCAAGGTGGGGAAGGGGCCCCGGCTGGTATAGATGGTAATGGAAGTGGCGGTTGGAGGAGCAGCGGCAGGCAGGGGGGCCACTGCCACCTGGACGTACGCCCTGGGGGCCGTGAAAGGGACACCCGCAGAGCTCATGGAGGGAGTAGCTGGGAAGGATGCCGCAGCCGCTAGCGGGGCTGTGGCAGCGGGGACAGTCTCTGCCATGGAAGTCCTGGCCTTTCTAGCGGGGCCCTTACCCTTCTTCCCACCCTGACCTTTCCTACTGGCTGGGGGGACTCCCCCGGAATCGGAAAGGGTGAGGGACATGGCAGCAGCGGAGGTCTCCCCGGTACTCGCCGCCACTGGTGCCCCAGCAGGGGAGGTGGTAGGTGGATGGGCAGCGGTGGTCGAGGTGGAGGCTTGGGAAATGGACACGGGGACAGATGGAGAAGGGGCGGTGGGAGGATCACGAGGGGTCTCCCCCGCCGTATCCCCCGCCATAACGAGAGCAGGGAGGGGGATAAACAGCGAGGGGAGGGGAAGGAGAGGTGGTGACCGCCCTTCCCCGCTAGGCTGCAGGCAGGGGAGGAGGGTGCCAGAAAGGGAAGGCTAGAGGGGTGTGGGGAGCAACCAAAGACCTAGGGGTGGGAGGGTGTCAGGTCACCGATGCAGAGGGGAGTTCTGGCTCCTCTAGTTGAACTAGGGGATCAAGGGGGACAACAGCGTGGAGGGTGCAGTGAACAAGGGGAAACTCAAATAGGGGAAGGGCACAAGCGCATAGGAGGGGGCGTGGGAGCACGAGGGGAGGGACTAATCAGGGCTGAGGGAGCATGGGGGGGGGAAGGGAGAGCTGGGAATGGGGTAGAGGGACCACGGGGATAGCTGCAGGGCTGAGGCAGGACTATCAGGGCCACAGAGGGAAATAGGTGGGGAGGACAAATGTGGCAAAGGAAAGAGGCCAGTCCAGGGGGAGGGGGAGGTGGTGTGCCCACAGGCACTTGTGCAAAAGTCAATGCTTGGCTGCTGCTGCTGCAGGCCCAATGATGGAAATGGGCGTGGTGAGCCAGGCAAGCAGCTCAACCCCAGAGGCAGGAGTCCAAAGCAGAAGGAAAACAGCCAGCGGTGGTGGTGGAGGGGGCAACGATGGTGATGGGGGCAAAAGGAAACACAGATGGACCGGGGGCAGGCTCCACGCCACACCCCCGGTGTCCCAACAGACACAGTCCAAACCCCCACCACAAGAGCACAGTTTGAAAAATACTCAGTCCAGGAATGCCCCCTCCACAGTGGTCTTCACATGGTCTCCAGTAGCGGGCGGTCCTCTTCTCCTTCTTCTCCTCCTCGGGGCACCAAGAGCTCCCTAGCAACAGCCACAGTACAAATAAACAAATAAACAGTACTGAACACACTTAAGTGTATATACACTGTGACAGATCCAAACCAGTGGGGTACAGGAGTCTGGTAGAGGGCAAATATACTGGTCACTGGATGAGTAATTTTCTGAGTGACCAGAGCAGGGGCTGCACTAGAGTAATCAGGAACCTGCTAGAACCAATTAAGGCAGACAGGCTGATTAGAACACCTGCAACCAATCAAGGCAGGCTAATCAGGGCACCTGGGTTTAAAAAGGAGCTCACTCCAGTCAAGGAGCAGGGAGCCAGAGGAGAGCAAATGTGTGTGAGGAGCTGGGAGCAAGAGGCACAAGGAGCTGAGAGCGAGAGTGAGAGTGAGAGCGAGAGTGAGAGCTGCTGGAGGACTAAGGAATACAAGTGTTATCAGACACCAGGAGGAAGGTCCTGTGGTGAGGATAAAGAAGGTGTTTGGAGGAGGCCATGGGGAAGTAGCCCAGGGAGTTGTAGCTGTCATGCAGCTGTTACAGGAGGCACTGTAGACAGCTGCAGTCCACAGGGCCCTGGGCTGGAACCTGGAGTAGAGGGCGGGCCCGGGTTCCCCCCAAACCTCCCAACTCCTGATCAGACACAGGAGAAGCTGACCCAGACTGTGGGGAAGATCACTGACGTGAGCAAATCTGCCAAAAAAGCGCAGGACCCACCAAGGTAGAGAAGGAACTTTGTCACAATATATACTCATTTTTATCACATATATAATTTTTGTAACAGCCTTCAATTCCCCTCTAAGCCCTGGTCTACACTACAAGTTTAGGTCAAATTTAGCAGCATTAGATCGATTTAACCCTACACCTGTCCACATGACAAAGCCATTTTTGTTGACTTACAGGGCTCTTAAAATCAATTTCTGTACTCCTCCCCAACAATGCGATTAGAGCTGAAATCAACATTGCCAGGTCGAATTTAGGGTAGTGTGAACTCAATTTGATGGTATTGGCAAGCCAAAGGAGAAACCAGAGTGGCAAACAGCCGCTCTGGGTCAGACCCCCAATCATGCTGCTTCTTTGAGCTGCATGTAATTCTAGGGGGTGCCCCTATCACTACCCCACCCCTGTTTAGGCTGAATAGTAGAATACAGTTGAATATGCTATTACATCTCCCCCTTTAAGGTCTACATTCCTACCATTTACAATATTTACATCATCATGCTGTTCTTTGAAGCTCAGTATATATCAGTCTGTTAAGTGTCTGAATCACACTGTTTTTCTAATTATACAACCCAAACACATAACAAATTGGTCATCTGTTTGTGCATTAGTTGCAGTGACAGGCTGTAGCTGGTCTAGAATCCTTGGGTCTTCTTCTAGATCTGCATCTGCCATTTGTACAGTTTGCTCTGTTGATTGTTCTTTCTGAGGAATAAACAGTAGATGTCAACTGTTTCTGTTAAACTCTCCACTCTCAGATTCTATCACATGTGATCTGGGCATTAAATTCTTTTTTTTTTTCCGACGATAGCTGGAGTGTGGCCCTCTGTAGCTCAAGGCAGCAGGCTGGAACCCCCATACTCACCCCTGTCACATAATTATAAATTTCATACAATGCATGCCATGTAAGATATATCAAAGGTTATGATCTGGTGAAACCCATTGTTCTGTCAAAATACATATATCGTTAATGTGTGTGATATTATGAAATTTTGCTGTATGGTTGTTACTGTAAATTTGAGATTCTCCACTGCAGTTACCCAGTGACAACAAAAGAAGTGAGTCACTCCCAGAAGGATGATAAACGACCATTAATCAGCAGGAGAGTGATAAGCAAGAGATTTACAATGCTGTAAGAGGGCTGTACGAGCATCACACAATGAGGGATTGCTCAACTCTGTGGCTACATCTACACTACAGGATAAATTCGAATTAGCTTAAACCAATCTTATAAAACAGATATTATAAAGTCGATTGTGTGCGTCCACACTAGGCACATTAGTTCGGTGGTGTGCGTCCATGGTCCGAGGCTAGCATCGATTTCTGGAGCAGTGCACTGTGGGTGGCTACTGTAAAATAATGAGGCCAATAATGTTGATTTCCATCCACATTAACACTATTCCGATATAGTAATATCGATGTTAGCATTACTCCTCTCGTTTTGTAGGAGTACAGAAATCGATTTAAAGAGCCCTTTAAATCGATATAAAGAGCAGTGTAGTGTGGACGGGTGCAGCACTAAATCGATTTAACGCTGTTAAAATCAGTTTAACAGCATAGTGTAGACCAGGCCTCAGACTCAGAAAAGACCCCCAGGACATGTCTGGGCTTGTGTTTTCCAGGCACATGGACTGAGGATATAAAGTAGAGGACAATGGCTTCATCCTTTTACCTTTCTCCTCCCCCACCTACACTCAAAGCAGCAAGAATGCTGGGAAGACAAAGACTTGAACTGAGGAGACAAGTCCCAGGCTTAAAAAGGAAACCTGTTTGTTAAAAACAGTAAACTACCTGCAACATCCAATGGAGTTAGAAAAACAATTTGATCCAAATACTGCTTAGTCTAATAAGGTTTAAGAGTTAGACTTTTGTGCTTACCTTTTACTTTATTGGTTAACTCTCTCTGACCTTTTGTGCCTACCATTTATAATCAGTTAAAATCTCTCTTTCTGCAGTTAATAAACCTGTTTTATATTTTTACTTCAAATGGTGTGTTTTTGTTGAAGTGCTTGGGAAATCTCAGCTGACTTACAAAGACTTGTGTATATCCTGTCCACATCGAGGGAGGGGCAGGCTGGGTAATAAACTTACACTGGTCAGGCTTCTGACCACAGCAAGATGGTATATTCCAGGGATACAAGGCTGGGAGCTTGGCCAATTTGCTCCTATCCTTCTCTGTGTGATTCTTGAGTGACTCAGGGAGAATTCACACAATTTTACTGGAGGGAGGTTACTCCACATGCTGTTGTGCTGAGTGATAACAGTGCTTGGAGGGGTTTGCTGCTTTTCACTAGCAAGGCATTGTGAGACACAGCCCAGACTAGAGAGTTAAGAGGGCACAGCGGTACCCTGGTTTCATGTTGTACCCCACGGATCCCTTCACAAGGGGCTGTCTATCCTTTACCTCCATTTGATTTGACATGAACACATGGCTGTACTCAAACTGAATTACATGTGTTGTAAAAATGTTCATTGGCTCTTTTAGCCTTTTTATCCAGTTTGGCTACTTTCTTCATGACTGGCCACTTTGGAGACAGATTCTTTTCCAAAACTGGAACAGGAGTTCTGAGTTGCCTTCCTATCAGTAACAGCTATTAGTATAGATATGTAACTTAGAAGAGCAAGAAATGGATCTTCTTGCTGTCGGATTTTCTTGGCTATCTGTACAATTCTCTCAGTCTCTCTCTTTGTTTGTGGGTAATGTGGGCCACTAAAAATATGATCAAAATCATACTTCATTCAGAACAATTTACATCTGCCGCAGTGAACTGTGGTCTGTTGTCTATCACTTGTTCTGAAATATCAAAGTGAGCAAAAGTGCACTTCAGTTTCTCAATAATACTGTGGCACGTTATGTCTTTCAAGTACCTTCTTTCTATAGAGCTGGGAAAATAGTTCACAATGCCTGTGATGTCCTCTGAATTTTGCATAAATCTGCAGCTAGTGTTTTCAATGTCTCTCAGGTAGACTGTTGTTATTAAAGGGTCTTTGTGTTGGGTTGATCTGTTAGTTCTGCAGTATTCACATGCAGATAATTTAGTCGTTATTCTTTCTGTCCACACTGACTGGTTGACATGTTTGTGATATTTAGTTAATCCTTAATATCCTTCATGTATGAGGTTTAGGATTTCTCCTCTCCTTTAGTTTGGAATTATGATACAATTGCCTATAACCATGATTTTATTTGACTCGCTATATTGTCCACGTTCCACAAATTAGTCTTTTGTCATTTCTATAGTGCCCTTTAGATACTTGGGCCAGCCATTCCAATGTACTTTAGAACTTCCTGAAGTAGCGTGTCTGTCCAGATTGCTGTTTGTCGTTGGGTGTGTCTGTTATCTGACACTGGTCTGTATGTGTCCATAGCATCCATATGTATGTCTTTATGTCATCTTTGAGCTCACAGGTAACTTGAGTGTGATTCCAGGGTCTGTGACAGAGTGTCTGCTACTACCAGATTTTCTCAGGAACATATTTATCTATTGGGTTAAACTGCACTAACCTTATCAAAAGACTTTTTAGCATCTGAGCGAGGCTTGATGCAGGTATTTCCCACTGATGAGGATTACAGGCAGTTTATGGTCTGTTATCGGTGTAAATGAATCCAGTCCACACTGATATCTGTAAAAGTTCTCACATGCCCATATATGCCCCAGGCACTCCTCTTCAATCTGTGCACATTGTTTTTCTGCATCTATGAGGGTGCAAGAGCCAAATTCAACTAGCTTCCACTCAGAACCATGTTGTTGCATCAATACACCACCCAGGCCAGAGCTGCTTGCATCTCCATGGACCATTGTGGGTTTGTTCACATCACAGCACTTCAGAACCGGAGCCATTTAGATCATTTATTTTATCCTTTCAAGGCAATTTCTTGATTTGGCCCCCATAGCCAAGATATGTTGGACTTTAACAGTGGTAATTCAGTGGTATTGTCTTTGAAGAAAGGTCTTGTAGGTATCCACTAAGGTAATTTACCATCCCTGGTACATGTCTTAGTTCAGTTACATTTGTTGGTGCATTCAATTCTAAGATTGTTAAAGTAGAATGAATTGTATTGTAAAAATAGAATGGATTAAAGAAATGCTATATGTACCTTTAAGCAGAAATAAGGAATGTTGAAATACAAGTGTCAGGAAAAGAAACATTAAGGTATAAACAATGAGTCCCCTGGATGATTCTTAGGTTGCTGGACTCAAGAGACTTTTGGGATGGGTCTTTTGCTCATGGTTTTTGTTGTGAATCCTGTTTGTGGTGTTTTCCCAATTTAATGCTGATGTCATTTACCTCATGTTATTAAACATTTTCTGCTACACTCAGACTCCGTGCTTATGAGAGGGGAAGTATTGCCTCTTAGAGGCACCCAGGGGATGGTATTTAATTGTCCCAGGTCAGTGGGTGGGGGCTGAATCCAGTTTTGCATTGCGTTATTGAAACGGAACCCCTAGATACTGAACCCGACCCTTGTTGGTGCTGTGATAAAGCCTCTGTCCCAAATCTGGACCTTAGCGTCCAAAATCTAGGGGCTTAGCATGAAACTCCCCCAAGCTTATTACTAGCTTGGATCTTATCTCGCTGCCACCATCCAAAGTTTTTCCAGGGTTTTGGCCCCCTCTCGGGGTTCCCCAAACCTTTCCTTGGGGGACCCCCTCTCTGGTCTCCCCAAACTTCCCCTGGAGAGACCCCCAAGACCCAGAAGTCTGAGTCTTACCGGCAAGGGAAATACCTCCCTTCCCTTCCCCCTCCCTCTCTGGGCAACCTGAGGGAGTTGATGTAATCTCTTTACATCACAATACCTAGAAAACCTGTCTCCGTCTTCCACAAAGAGACAAACCTTAAGCACAAGGGAACAGAGCTGATTCTTTCTCTCTTTCCCCGTAGCTTTTTCCCGCCCTGGGACAATAGAGAATTCAACACAGAATGTAATGTTTCCCCTCCCCCCTGTCTTCCCTTGAGAGAGACAGTATACCTGGTACAGAAATTTCTATCCCCTTGCCTAACTAGGAAAAGAAATTCAACCAGTTCCAAAAAAAAAAAAAAAATTTATATAAAAAGAAAGAAATTACGTAGACTATAAACTAAACACTGCATTAAGAGATCAATACAGGGATATTGCTTATAAGAAAATATGAATAAACAGTCTGATTCAAAAAAATAGCCAATTTAAACCAGTCCAGGAATTACACACATGTAAATACAACTTACAATATCAACTTATTGCTTTCCTTTTGTACTCACACTTGGTAACAGAATAGTAGAAAGAAGCTTGGAGGTAGGAAAAAAAGATGTTCTCACCATAGCCGGGAGAAACAAAAGACACAGAGTCCCCAATTCCCTCCCTGACTTTTAAAAATCCAGTTTTCTGATTGGTCCTCTGGTCAGGTGTTTGGTTCCCTTTTTTCACCCTTTTCAGGTAAAAGAAACATTAACTCTTACCCATCTATTTATGACACACCCAACTCAGATAGGCAGAAAGGGTTACTGATATATGTGCAAAGGTATATTTATCCAGCCATCTGTTTAGTGGTTCCACATCTGCAGAGGCTGCTGTGCAAAAGTTATTCTACCTAAAGGCTAAAATAACTGTTTCACCTAAAGCAACAGAGAGTCCTGTGGCACCTTTAAAACTAACAGATGTATTGGAACATAAGCTTTCGTGGGTGAATACCCACTTCGTCAGATGTCTGATGGAAAAAGTGCTAATGAATAGGCCGTTTGTATATTGTGTTGAAGCAGGTCGCAGGACTTATCAAATGCTCTGATGGTCTGTGTATTGTCCACAGGCCATAGGTTGGGCACCCCGATCTACACTGTCCAGCAGTTTGGACCATGGGAGGTGTGAATAGCAATGCGCACTGAGATGCTGCACTGTAACTCGCTTGTGTGGATGCTGCAGGTGCAACCCATAAGGTTCCTAGTTTGCCTTCATGTAATCCTCTTCAAACAGAACTACATTTGTGTGAAGAAGGAACCTGCTAGGTCAAATCCCTGGTATTTACACAAGGGAGTTATAGAGCAGCATTTTAGTGCGCCCTGAAGTCTGAACTGCAGGGCAGTATAGATGTAGCCTAAGATTCCAGATAGAAAGTGCTGGCAGTAGCCTGCTAAGGCAAGGGGGACCCTGAGAGAGCAGGGGAAAGACAGCAAAAGCTCTCCAGGCAGAGAGGCCTGGGAGCAGGAAGAGAAACATTTGCTTGTTGGATTTTAATTTGGGACTCTGAGGTTTTTTTTTAGTTTATATTTTGTGAATAAACCCAGGCCCCAAGGAGGGGTATTTTGACCTCAGAAAAAGAGTGTGAAGTCTGCATAAGGGGTCCTTGTGGGGAAAACAGAGGCAGGTGTTGCAGGGTGACTTCTGGCCGTGAGGGGTTGCTCACAGTGTGGCTTCCCTTGTTACAGTGAGGAATAAAAAGGTGACGATTATGAATGAAATTGTGCCCTCAGTAATTCACATGCAGTCCCAGTGAGATTGCACAGATGTAAAGAAGATGTCAAACATGCCTGTTATATTTGCTAAACTGAACTTGAAAATGTACTTGGTTTTTTTAGGTTAGTCAATATACCAAAATAAGTGAAATGTATGAACAGAAAATACGAAACCTAATGATCAAGGTGGAATATATGGAGTCAACCAGTCTTTCTTACATAGAGTTGGACTTTCAGTTACTGAAACTGGAAATCAATGAAATGGAGAGACTGGTCACTCAGCTGAAATCCACACTTGTTGGAAACAATGTGATTGTTGAACAACTATACGTGGAGGTAGAGTATGAGGGTTATTCTGCCATTCAGAAACATTCAGTTCTGTTATACCAGTGAAATCTGGAGTGTCTCTACTATTGTCATTGGAGTTACTCTGGATTTAAATCAGTGTCAATTAAAGCAAATCTTGGCCTTAAGCATGTTAGCATGTTTCTTCATATGTGGCAAAATATGGCAATTTTTATCATTTGTGTGACTGAAAGTTAAAGTTCTTGGATGCTGCTATAATAAATCAATATACTGTGTATATTATTATAATATTAATTTATGGGCACCCATGCCTGAAAGTTTCTGTGCTCCAACAAATATAATTAAAAACTTAACTTATTAGGGTAGTGACCCAATCAATATAAAATCAAGAACCCCTTCCCAATATTTAATATATCAGATTTTCAGATTTGTTATCACTCACACACCTGAGTGAATAATTGCTTTTAATGGTAAGTAAAATATCATTAGTTTCTTCACTGTCTTCTTCAACATTAAATAAGTAGATTATTAATCTGGGCAGCTAAACTTTCAAGACATGTCTGCAAGGCTGAACTCATTTACGGGTAACAGCTAATAATCAAGTAAGCCTTATTGGGCATTTTTGGGTGATCTTTAGCATTATGGTATATGACTGAAGGCTAAAAAATCACAAACATTTTCTTGTAGTTACACACATGTGCTTGAGACCAGATGTTCCTGCTAAAACTTATTCTTGGGAACATTTCTGAAATCTTGTTCTCCAGCACCTTTTTTGGAATGATAAATCCAGTCTAAAATGTTTGTGAAATAAAGTTGACTGCAATTTAAAGTCATGCTGAATTTTTATTTCTCTACATCAAGAATCTGACTCTCATGGTAAATGATCTGGAATCACTGGACAAAAACAATATCTTTGCAATCCATCCAGAAATTGTAGCTCTCCAGTACTGATTGAAGGAATGTGAAAAACAGGAATCAAACAACAAAACCCTCCTATTTCCCACCAGGTAAGCATTCCGGGTATAAATCACATGAGAAGGGATGGGAGAAGTAGGAAGAAGACTGAGTTAAATGAAATAACAATAAATCACTGGTTTTGGAAAATTTGCCAGATGTACTAACTTTTCAGCAAGAGGCTGATATGAAAGATGAGGGCAGGAAACAAACACTTTCACATACTCTTGCTGTTTTTCAGGTGGAAAAAGTTGGAAAATCGTACAGAAGTATGAAAAGTAATGTTTTGCCCTTCATCCAAACTCTCTGAGTAGTACCACAGTACCAGTAATATTTGAAACAAATCACAGATTTAGAGAAGCAGTAATATCCATTTAATTTTGAAATAAGATTGCTGTGAGTTAAGTTCAGTAATACATTCAATATGTCCACAGTTAAGAACAAACCATAATTGATTTATGGATTTGGAAGGTTGCAAGCCACTTTGCATCATCATCTGCATTATCTTTCTTGCACTGCATTAGCTGAGGTATGAGCACCTCCAAACATCAGTATATGTGCCAAGTACTAAGGCCATGTTCTTAGCCATGCTAATTGCTATTTGCAGAGCTACAGCTCCATGAGTGCATTGTGTGCTATATCCGGAAATGAGGTCTCAGGTCCTGTTCCTAGTCAATAAAGCACTTAAACACATGTTTAAATGCTTTGCTGAATCTGAGCCTGGTAGTGTGTTTCAGTGAGGGAGCAAAAATGAGAGCTACACCATCTTCTAGAAGAGTGTCCTCAGAGGAGAAAATTGATCAGGGGGAAGTTACAGTAGCACAGAATGGCTGTAACCTCTGCTCTGGCCAACCAAGCCCCACAAATGGCTGATGCTGATCAAGAAGGGGCTTGATGTGAGTGGCCAAGGGGGTGGAGGGGAGGCAGCAATTCAACACAATCTCTCTGCAGCTTCTATCAGCAGGGCTGCATAGAAACCCTGGGAAGAAATGAAATCTGCTTCCCACCTCAGGCAGTGAGGGCAGTAAGTGAATTCCTGATCCCCATATGCTTTGGTACTAGGGGTCAGGCTGGGGGAGAGAGGTGTTGGAAAAGAGAGACACTTTCTTTCTTCTGTTGTATTTAAATGATTCTGCCCATGCATGACTGTGTGTCTGTGAAACTTCGCAGCTGAATTAAATGTGATTTAGCTATGGTTCTTAACTGCCACCTTCCAACCAGATTGAAGTCTAGAACTTGAAATACCAGGAAAGCTGTTGTGTGCTCACATTCAGGGTTCCTGTTTGGCCCTGGTTGTAGAGCTGTCTCCTGAAACCCCACTCCTCCCCTGCTCATGAACTCCTCCCAAGCACTCCCTCATGGTCTGAGTGGTCCTGCATCACCCTACCATCCATCTCTCCCTCCTCTTACATATCCTGCTTTCTTTATATGTGTCTGTCTTCCTTAGATCATAGGGTGTTTGTATTAGGGAATGTCCTTACTTCTTCTGTCTTGTAAAGCACACACTATTAACACTGAACAGATAAATAATAGATACATACCAAAAACAAACAAAAAAATCCTTTGTCATAAAGACTGTTCTCATCAGTAAAGGAAGCTACAAAAATTAGGAAATGCACAAAGGACTAAAACGCTGCAAAGTGAAGCATTCCCAAGTTAGGCAGGAATCCTAGAGGCAACAGACTCCTTCAATGCACAGCCCCAGAGAAGAAAACCCTGTGCACTGAATAAGGAAGGGGTCCCATGAAAAAAAAATGGGATCATGTAATTAAAGTCTGCATCATCCTGCAAATGCACAAGAGGACTGAATTAAGGGTGCCAGGGCAACACTTATTTGGACATTTGCTAACCTGAGAATGCTTAACTTTGTAACGTATTAATCCTTTTTAAAAACCTTGACTTGGTATTTCCTAATTCTTTTATTGATGAAAGCAAACTTAGGTAATGTTAAATGAAGAGTTTTCTGTTTATTTCCTTTGTTTTTTTAATAGAAAGAAAATATTTTATATATGTGCTGTTCAAACAATGACGCTCTTACTCATGTGTTGTTTCAGTATATATTTTATTGCCATTCTTATCTTTGTGAAAATCCCAGTTTCACTACTCAGTGCTGTGTTGATCAGAGTATTGAAAGTAATTAAATTAAACTGTATTAAAACAAAGCTCATTTTATTCAACTTCAGTTTCAGTGAAAGTTCTAAGCTATAACCCTGAATGTGCAAGAAGCAGATAAACAATATCCAAGAAAAAGAGCTGGAATTTTTCATCTTATTTTCACCTAGTCCTTACTAAGGAAGGTAGCAAACAATTGCCCTTTGAAAAGAAACACTGCACTGCACCACAGTACAAAGCCAAATGAGCACAGCAGGAAGCTACCCTGGTTATCCAAATCTGGCCCTGTTTCATTACAAACTTCCTTTCTGTGATGATGTTCTGGTAATAAGGGGGGAATCAGTTGTCAAAGGTAGTTGTTGCCATGGCAGCCAGGTTGCTAGTCATTCTCCAAAAGTATGAAAATGAACTGGAGGGAGGGAGAGCTGAGTGGTGGATTATCTCTGAGGTCACAATGCTACTGCTCAGGCAAAACCAGTGGGCAGCAAACGTGTGGTATGTTTGGGGCGAGGGGAGGGGACAGATTTTCCCAGTGTTCCTGTTTTCACAAATTTCCTAAAGAAGCCAACAACATAACTCCACAGAATACACATTAATGATGATTCCACACACATCATAATTAGTCGCTGATATTTGATTCAAGTCCCACATGGCATGTTTAGAAATAAATGTTCCAAAAAAGGAGAGACCTTGTAAAACAGAAAATTTTGATGCTCCGGTGTTTGTGATTGTTTTAAAATTGAATACTGTGACTTTAAATTTTGGGCCGGTTTTCTTGATGTGCTTGCATGCTAGAGAGCTCAGTAGGGCAGCACACAATTCGAGCTTAGCAGCAGTCAGTCAGCAGGTACCCTGTGAGTTGTGCCTCTCTGTTATAGGCATTAACCTACGTTCTCTCCCTCTGATTTTTGGGTTCTTCCGTGTTATTGTTCTGGCTTCTAATAAATTAGCGAGACATTGCAAACTTCCAGCAAGAGTATTTTATGATTTCTCTAACTTCCCTGCTTCTGTGTCACAAAACATAAAGGACGCAATCTCATAAAAAATAAAATAAAATAATGAAGCCATATGTCCTTTTGAAACCAAAAAATGGAACCATTTCATTCTGATAAGATTGATCTTACTTAAGCACTTCACTTTTCCTTTCCCTTTCATGGGGAGGAGCCTAAATTAGGTTTCCCTAAGTCCATGATTGGAATAGTGAAGCAAAGCCTCACGAGAAGCCAAGTAGCTCGGAAAGAATGGTATAAGCCCAATACAATAGAATCCTGTTTATCTGACCCTCTATTATCCCATTCTCCGTATTAACCCAACAACTTGCACACACAGGTGCAGAAGTGGGCAGTTTCTCCTATGGTCACTAGATGGTGATGCAACCTCACAGTTTCCCATTCATCCGATTATCCGATATCTTGGTTAACCAATTTGGCCCTGGTCCCAATTTGATGGGATAAATGGGGTTCTGCTCTCCTTGTGGGTTATCAATTGATGCAGGTGATCTGTTCCTGGAGTTATTCCTTGCGGAAAAGTACAAACTGCAAAACTGATGAGAGGGGCCTTCTGAGGTGGTAGGGAGGGGACTCACTGTTACCTGCAATGTACACAGGCCCCACATCAGGAATGCACCTCAGCCTATGCATATGAACAGGTTATAAGACCATCGCAATAGTGAACTCATTGTCGAGATGATATTCTGTGCAGAGGATTGTAAGACAGCGCCTATTACTGATCTGAGGCCTGAATGCCATAGGGATATCCCATTCGAGAGCACTGACGTGTGAAAAGGTCACTTTAACTGAAAAGACAGAGGTCAGGGCTGTGCTGCAACTTCACTGGCAGGTATTATCAAGCAGGCCAGGCCTGCCTCACAAAAGTTGCCTAAGATTAACACTGGGAGATCACAACCTGCATCCGGCAAAGCATACCACAGAACGAGTACATTATAGCAGCAAGTTCATAAGGAGATGGCAAGCCTGCTGGACAGGGGATAATTAAAGCATCAAACAGTCCCTGGGATGAGGAGGTTGTTTTGCTGATGTTTAGAGGGAGCTCCTCCTGAGTTTGGGGTCAGAATGGGAGAAAGCACAAAGGGGCTTGTTTGAAGATTTAACAAGGGAGTGATGGAGGCTGGCACCATGGGCCATGTAACTGTGAACATTCTGTGACCTTAGACCAGGGGTGGGCAAAGTGCTCCATCTGCAGGCGCTGCCCCTGAAGCTCCCATTAGCTATGGTTCCCAGACAATGGGAGCTGCAGGTGCGGCGCTTTGAGCATGGGCAGTGTGTGGAGCCTCCTGGATTTCCCTATGCATAGAAGCCAGATTGGGAATGTGCTGCTGCTTCTGGGAGCCACACGGAGACATGGCACTTACGTTTTTGTCGCTCTTATCCGGAATCTCTGCAATTTGTCCACATCTTTCCTGAAAAGCGGTGCCCAGAACTGGACGCAACACTCCAGCTGAGACCTAATCAGGACGGAGTAGAGAAGAATTACTTCTTGTGTCTTGATTACAACACTCCTTCTCTTACCTCCATATTACAAGTGACAAGCAGAGGGAAAGGGAGACTAAACTCAGGTTTTGTAAAGGTATTTAGGCCACATAAATCCCATTGATTTCAATGAGAATTAGGAACTGAAATCCCTTTAAAAAATCTGTCCCTAAGTGATTTGCTCAAGTTCACAAAGGAAGTCTGCAGTGGAGACGGAATTTAAACTGAGACCCCTCAGGTCTTAGGTGAGTGCGTTAACTTCTGAACCATCCTTCCTTTCTCTTGTGTTTGTCTAATGCTGTGTCTCTGTCTTTCTATCCCCAGACATAACCATGTCTCTGTCTATGTATCCCTATAGAAGAACATCCATCTGTCTATTGTCTACCTGTCTGTCCCTGAACAGAACCATCTGTCTGACTATCTATCTATAAAAATACCTCTCCGTGTACACCTCTCTTTATTTAATTGTAAAGTGATTTTAGGTGGAGGTTGTGGGAACTGAGATAGTAGCAGTGGCAAATGGAAATAGTTACAGTCTGAATATCTCCTCTTTATATCATCTGCTAAGTTAACCAATCAAGTTCATAAAGCAGTGGAAGAAGCAGGGGGAGATGCCTGTATTGCAGAAATCACATATCAGTGAATAAAGGCGAAGCTGTAATACAGTTGCTGGACACTGTTTTTCAAGGGAAATGGCGCCTTCCTTCATTATCTGGCTCAGGTTCCATTTTCATATTTTGTTTTCTCCTGTAAATCACATGATTGAAATTTCTACACATTGACTTAATGAGTTAGAACTAGCTCATATCTACATTCCAGTACTGATCAGAAAACCAATCCCAGTACTTACATACAGTGAGGAATAAATTTCTGGTGCATTGTCCTCCTCAGAGCATCCTTCACCTCTTTGTTCCTCAGGCTGTAGATCAGGGGGCTCAGCATGGGGATCACAAGGGTATCGAACATGGCCACCATTTTCTCCAAGTCCACTGAGCTGCCAGACGAGGGTCATGAATATATAAAGATCAGGGTCCCAAATAAGATGGAAATGAGAGTTAGGTGGAAAGCGCAGATGGAGAAGGATTTGTGCCTTCCTGTCATGGAGCAGATCCTCAGGATGGCAAAGATGATGTAAATGTAGGAGATGAGGATGGTGAAAATGGTGCCTATTGTTTCTATGGCTGCAAAGATGAAATGCATTAGTTTATTGATGCAAAAGAAAGAGCAGGAGATTTCTTGGAGTTGGCGAATATCACAGAATAAATGATGGAGGACATTGGAGTGGCCGAAGGATAGACTGAATACAGTACATGTATGCACAGTGGCATTGACACAGGTGCGTAGGTAAGAGCCAGCCCCCAGCTGGAAGCAGACTCTCTTGGGCATGATGACATAATAAAGCAATGGGTTACAGACAGCCATGAAGCGATTGTATACTATCACAGCCAGGAGGCAAAGCTCATTGTTGGCACGTAAGGAGAAGAGGAAAAACTGAACCACACACTCAGGGAAAGAAATATCTTCACTCTTCACTAGGGAACTGACCATCACCTTGGGGGAAATCACAGAGGAGCAGACAACATCTAAGAGTGAAAAGTTGCTGAGGAAAAAGTACATGGAGCTGTAGAGTTGGGAGTCAACCCTAACCAGCACAATCATCCCGACATTCCCTACCAGGGTGCAGAAATGAATGGCAAAGAAGGACACAAAGAGGATGTTTTGCAGCTTTATTCCCCGGAAAGTGAAGCCAGTCACTGTGGTGCAGTTCTCTGGTGCCATTTCTCCTGTCACTGCGCTCTGTGCCAAAGAAGAGGTAGAGGAGGTAGGGGATATAAGCAATGGGTACCACACAAATAAATCTGATGTCCTGTGCAGACTCGTGTTATCTCTTAAGATATCCCTAAACGGAAACATAATTTAGTCATAGATTCCAAAGCTTCTGCTGGGCACAATCCAAAGTGGATGCAGACCACTGGGGGAAGAGGTTTCTGAAAAGCCAACTTTGTTGTCTATCCAAGAGTTCAGAGTATGGGCTGTACGGCTTGTGCTGAAGCCCATGGTCTTTAGCAAGTTCACAGATAGAAATCAGGGCCCCTCTGTCCATTTCACCACAGGCAGGCAGATGGGGATGGAGGGGTTCAAACACCACTTGGATCAATACTCTCCATCCTAGCTCAGGCTTCGCTTGGTTTCCTTTATCCCCTCACCCCCAATCCTGGTAGCTTATTCTGGGAAGTTTCTCAGTCAGCCTGAATTCTCAATGTACTGTAGTGCCCATCTTTAAAAAAAGGAAGAAAGAAGATTCGGGGAACTACAGGCCAGTCAGCCTCACCTCAGTCCCTGGAAAAATCATGAAGCAAATCCTCAAGGAATCAATTCTGAAGCACTTAGAGGAGAGGAAAGTGATCAGGAACAATCAGCACGGATTCACCAAGGGCAAGTCATGCTTGACTAACCTAGTTAATTTCTATGAAGAGATAACTGGGTCTGTGGATGAGGGGAAAGCAGTAGATGTGCTATTCCTTGACTTTAGCAAAGCTTTTGATACAGTCTCCCACAATATTCTTGCCAGCAAGTTAAAGAAGTATGGGCTGGATGATTGGACTGTAAGATGGATAGAATACTGGCTAGATTGTCGGACTCGGCGGGTAGTGATCAATGGCTCCATGTCTAGTTGACAGCCAGTTTCAAGTGGAGCGCCCCAAGGATCGGTCCTGGGGCCAGTTTTGTTCAATATATTCATTAATGATCTGGAGGTTGGCATGAATTGCACTCTCAGCAAGTTTGCAGATGACAGTAAACTGGGAGGAGTGGTGGATACACTGGAGGGTAGGGATAGGATACAGAGGAACCTAGACAAATTAGAGGACTGGGCCAAAAGAAACCTGATGAGGTTCAACAAGGACAAGTGCAGAATCCTGCACTTAGGATGGAAGAATCCCATTCACTGCTACAGACTAGAGACCGAGTGGCTAGGCAGCAGTTCTGCAGAAAAGGACGTAGGGGTTACAGTGGATGAGAAGCTAGATACGAGTCAACAATGTGCCCTTGTTGCCTAGAAGGCTAACAGCATTTTGGGCTGTATAAGTAGGGGCATTGCCAGCAGATCAAGGGATGTGATCAGTCCCCTCTAATCGACATTGGTAAGGCCACAGCTGGAGTACTGTGTACAGTTTTAGGCCCCACACTACAAGAAGGATGTGGAAAAATTGGAAGAAGTCCAGCGGAGGGCAACAAAAATGATTAGGGGGCTGGAGCACATGACTTATGAGGAGAGGCTGAGGGAACTGGGATTGTTTAGTCTTCGGAAGAGACGAATGACAGAACAAGGAGTAATGGTCTCAAGTTGCAGTGGGGGAGGTTTACATTGGATATTAGGAAAAACTTTTTCACTCAGAGAGTGGTGAAGCAGTGGAACGGTTACCTATGGAGATGGTGGAATCTCCTTCCTTAGAGGTTTTTAAAGTCGGGCTTGACAAAGCCCTGGCTGGGATGATTTAGTTGGGAATTGGTCCTGCTTTGAGCAGGGGATTGAACTAGATGACCTCTTGAGGTCCCTTCCAACCCTGATATTCTATGATTCTATGAATGACCTTTCAAGAGAACTGGGAGTGCAAACCTGCAAGGGCCTCCACAATAGCCAGGTCCCTACCAAATACAGGGCTCACTTTGACTAACTTAAAAACCCTCTGGCCTTGAAATTGACCAATGTCACTGTCAGGGATCTCTCTTATCCTAGACGGCTCAGGTTTCGTTGTCCGACCTCAAAGAGACAGGAAACAACCAGCAAGAATCCCACTATCAAGTTCTTTATTGTAGCATGCCGTACAACAGAGAACTGCCTATCTCACTCCATACAGAACTAGCCCCCCCTTCACAAATTCAAACTGCTTTTTATTAGTTATTCCATTGTGTTATCACATACGTTGCATCATCACTGTACCTTTCCAGCATTTGTTCCCAGCATACAAAACAAAGAACAACTGTTACTTCTTGATAACTTCATGCTTAGTCCAAAAAAGAATACATGTTACTTTAAAAAGTGTCTGTAACCATTTTTCTTTCTCAGCCTCTACAAGCATTCTCTTATCTAGCAAGGTCACGCAGATGTCTGTGCTGGCCTGTCTACATTAGCCGTAAATTAACCAGTAGGCCTTGCTGTGTTATTGCTAAGCTGAACTGGGGTGCTAAGCAGAACTAGGCCAGAACTACACTCATCAATTCCCCACTTTGTTCCTAGAGGACCTACTAAGGGGACTCGAGGAACACAACTTAGATTACATAGTAAGGTCGCCTGACTTTAGGGGCTGTTCTACAAAATCGAGCAATTACACAGCACCCACATTTTATAATTACATAAAGCAGTAGTAACCCACACATAAAAATAACAATGCTTTTAACCAAGTTATGCAGCCATCCACCTACATCAGGCAACCAGCTAAATAAATCACTCCACCAGGAGTTTCCGCTTGGTCGCTTTCCTCCATGATCCCTTGCAATTTTTTCAAGATGTTTTGCCTCTCCCATTGGGAGTTATAAACATCAGGAATATACACGCAACATTCTTGTCTTATTAAGGGAGATGTCCCTCCTTGTGAGGCTAACAAAATATCCAGGGCCATTCTATTTGAAGAACCATTTGCCTAAACTGTTTTTGCTCAGTAGCCAGATCAATGAGGGCCTCACCAGTGGTATTAGCCATTATTTCTAACACTCCTTGTAATCTCTTTATACCTTGCCCATAAGGTAAATGGCACCTCCACATGCAAAGAAAAAGGCTGCACAGGTTCCTGTCCAGTCATTAAGTGCTTTCCAGGTAAGGGGTCGAGACTAATCAACATCCTCTTTGGCACCTCGCACATTTCTTAAATGTCCAGAAGGAAGGTGATCTTGATATAGGGCAGGGGGTTCTAACCAGGCCAAATAGCAGGACCCCTTCTAGGAGTCAGGCAAGATTAAAGAAGCCTTTTCTTCACACACCCAATAGACTCCAAACAAGGGATTAGATATAACAGATGCAGTATATTGCGATTTGTAATACCATCCAGTTCAGGCATAGAGACCATGAAAACTATTAGTAGCATTATCAGTACACTGACACAGAGTGTACTCAGTACTTGAAGAATTAAAAGAATGTTTTTTTATGCAGCGTATGTAAATGATCTTTGAATACTCCGGTAAGGCGGTGCAATTAGTGTGCGATAGATCTGGTGCTATAATGCAATGTATTTTGGTAAACACATGAGGTTTATCCAATACCAACCAATTAAACAAGCTACAAAAATTAGCAGGGAAAACATACCAGGACTTTCCAGGTCGGGGTAACCCTTGTACAAGAGTACAATCAGGTTCCCTTCTTTCACCAAAATGGGTTCCATTAAAATAGGCTTTACAATTGCTAACTCCTACAAGCACATTTCCTGAACCCAGGAAACACCACTCACCAGGCCGCTTCCACACCATAAGGTATCTATTAATCTGGATTCCTGAATCTGCCTAGGTTAGGTTTTGCAAGCCTGAGGAGTCCTTCCATGAAGGAGTCCATGTCATATTCATAGGGCTAAGAGGTATGGGGATCATGGGAAGACCTCGGTGACTATTTACTGACATCAAGGAGCATACCCATCACGAAATGTTATTCAGTGCTGGCATACGGGCTTTCATTTCATGAGCAAAGCGAATAAAGGCATTATGTTCATATCCCCTAGTTAATCCAACCACCATAAAAGAAAAACAACAAACAATACACAAATAAGTCCACCAATTCCCCAGGGCGACTATTTGTTGCCATTCCTTGGAGAATGGGCACCAGTATACTTCTTCCTGAGTTTTAGTCTCAGGTCACCCAAAGGGGTAGCAGTCCATTTGTCCTCGGCAGGGAGGTCGTCTGCTTCTGGCTCACAAGTTTGCGGTGGGATGAACGTGCGTGGCTCCCTCGAAGTCTGATGCTGTCTGCTTCTGGGGAACCCTTTAGCAGGTTGGGCTCCCTAGCAAGACTCCGTTTGACTCTGGTATGATGAATCCAAGTGGGAAGTTCCTAAACCTGAACAGCAGTAGGGCTCACCAGGATAGTCTCAAATGGTCCTAGCCACTGGGGTTGAAGTGGAGTCTTTTGGTAAATTTTGATCCACACTGGGTCACCTGGCAAAATAGAATGAACAGCTTCCCACAATGGTAAAGATTGAGACTGTGCTGAGTACTGTTGTAAAGTTGTTAAATGCTGCTGCAATGTTTTTATATAAACTTCTGTTTCACAAGACAGATCAGTGTCACTAGGCATTGAAACCAAAGAAATAAAGGAAAGTGATACATGTCCAAAGAGTATCTCAAAGAGTGCTAGCTTAGTCCTAGAATTCAGGGTAGTCCGGACAATATACAAAGCCAAAGGAAGAACTTTAGTCCATTTCATCTTGAGCTCCTTACACAGCTTAGTTAGGGTGGTCTTTAGAGTTCCATTCATATGCTTCACCTGGCCTGAACTCTGAGGATGCCAGAGGGAATGAAAAACCCATTTTGTCCCAGCTGTCTTAGTAAGTTCCTTGGAAATTTTTGCTGTAAAATGCTTTCCCTGGTCAGAATCAATCTTTTCAGGAGGATCAAAGCTTGGCATGATCTCATTAAGAAGCAAACTGCTTTGTCTGTGGCTTGGGCAGTGGGAAAGGTCTCTACCCATCCTGCAAGTTGATCCACAATCACTAACAGATGTTTTGTTTTGTTTTTCTGAAGAAGATAAATCAGTAAAATCAATTTGAATGTGCTGCATGGGGCTATGAGCCCATCTGCGCCCACCAGGTGGCGCCTGTTGGCGTGTTCCCTTAGGATTACATTGCTGACAAAGAATACAACTTTCCACTACCCTTCTAGACATTTCACTTAATCCAGGGGATACAAACTGCCTAAGAATGATTTGAACCATTTTATTCGCTCCTATGTGGATGTTACTGTGAACCTTTTGTAGCATCTCACGCTGATAGCTTCTGGGTAGGAGAGGACGACCATCACATTCCCAGATTCCCATTGAATTAAGATGTGAACCCTATTTTTCCCATGTTACCTTTTCAGTATCTGAAGCTTGTAATTGCCGTTGAGCTAAGGGAGAGATCAGGTTCAATTGGGCCCCTTGGAAGGCTGCTACCTTGGCCGCCCTGTCAGCCAAGCGATTTCCCATTGCGACTGGATCAGTTTGCCTAGTATGAGCTTTTCAGTGTATCACCGCAATCTCCCTAGGAGCCTAAATGGCTTGAAGCAATTCAGCAATTTCCTTTACATGGGCAATGTGAGCTCCAGATGAGGTAATGAAACCTCATTCCTTCCAAATTGCACCTGTGGCATGGCACAGCACACCCCAAAAACATATTTTGAATCCATATAAATATTGACCCTTTTCCCTTTAGCATAGAGGCAGGCTGCAGTCAGGGCTTTCAACTCTGCTGCTTGGGCACTCACTCCAGGGTGAAAGAGCTTTCCCTATTAATACAGTCTTGCTATAAGTAACTGCATATCCAGAGTATCTAATTCCCCCACAGACAAAGGCAGATCCATCCACAAACAACTCCTTTTCAGGGTCTTGGAGGGGAACATCAGTAAGGTCAGGGCGAGGGGTGGAAATTAAATCCAAAACCTGCAAACAATCATGCACATATCCACCACTTCCCTCCTGGGGCAACAAGGAAGCCGGATTTAACGTGGCACATCGTTTGAGGGTTACCCCATGAGTCATTAGGAGAGCAATTTCATATTTTGACAATCATTGGTTAGTCAGATGCTTATCCTGTTGTGAATTTAACAGGCTGGCCACAGCATGAGGCATATGCACTGTAAGGCTGTGTCCTAGTACTATATCTTGAGCTTTTTCCACAGTGAGAGCAGCTGCTACAACATTTCTTAGACAGCCGGAATGGCCTTGAGCTACCGGGTCTAATTGTCCTGACAAATAAGCAGTAGGTCGAGGAAAGCCTCCAAATAATTGTGTTAACATTCCAGATGCCACTCCTTTAGATTCATGTACATACAAATCAAAGAGTTTGTTATAATTAGGGAGCCCTAGTGCAGGGGCCTGAAAAAGGGACTCCTTGAGTGCTCTAAAGGCTCATAACTGCTCAGCATTTGGATGTAAAGGTTCCTCTGCCTCTTCTTTATTTAACTCATGTAACGGCTTTAATAATTCACCTGCAGCCGCTATCCATGAACGACAAAATCCAATTATTCCAATAAAGCCTCTCATTCCTTGTTTTGTTGTGGGAAAAGGAATATCTAAAATTGCTTTTACCCTCTGGGGATCTATGCAATGAATTCCAAGCCCTAAAGTACAACCCAAATATTTCACCTCTTGTTTTGTCCATTGCAGTTTTGTGGGGCTGACTTTGTGTCCCTTCATTGCCAACTGATTAAGTAGATGGATGGAATCAATTTCATTACCTTCCTGTGTTTTTGATGCCACTAAGATATCATCAGCATAAGTCACCAAAGTAGAGCCACGGGGTAACTGGACATCTTTTAAATCTTCTGCTAAAATTCTAGCAAACACTCCTGGTGCCTCCACATACCCTTGGGGCATTCTAGTCCACGTGAATTGCCCTGGAGGTGGAATTTCCTGTTTTCCCACCCTTTGCCCAGCTGCACCTGGTATTCCCCAGGTGAATGCAAAAAGGTACTGTTTATCTGGGGCAACTGGTACAGAGCACCATTGCCAGTATGGTGCTAGAGTTTGGCACTACAGGGTGTTCTGGGATCACATATTGATTAATCAGTCTTAAGTCCTGAACCATTCGATATACTGGTTTTCCATCTGGCCCAGGCTGAGGCTTCTTAATAGCCAGAATAGGGGTATTGCAAGGAGAGATGCATGGCACCAGAATTCCCTTCTCCTTTAAATCCTGTATGAGAGGCCCTAGCCCCTGAACAGCTCCAGGTTTCAAAGGGTATTGTCTCTGGGCAGGCGGAGGCTTGTCAGTTTTCACTGTCAGATTTAAAAAGGGAGCTGACTTTACTAGTCCCACTGCATGTTTTCCTCCCCACACTATAGGGTTAACTTAATTTTGCACTCGCACGGGGAGACTTTCACCAGATCCTTGAACCTCCAGCCCTGCCAACAAATATGCCTTTTCCAATGGGAACCTTAGAATAATGCCATCTGGATTACAAAAAAATTGAGCATTCAATTTACACAGCAAATCTTGCCCAAGAAAGTTTACTGGCCCATTCATAAGCAAAAAGGAATGCTGAATATTTAAAGGGCCCAAAGAGGCCATGCATTCGCTGGTCATAAAACATCATTCTGTCTCTCCAGTAACTCCTATCACACATTTTTCAATATTTCCTTTTGGGGCCTCTCCCTCGGGAATAGCTGAATGAGTTGCATCGGTATCCACTAACCATTCAAAAGTCTCGTTCCCTATTTTAAAGGGAATCACAGGGAACCGGGCATCACATTTAAATTGCACAAGTCCAGTCTCATAAATCTCAGGACTCCAGGGGAGCGGCGCCTCCCTTCAGTCGCTGTCCTCTGCGAACTGCCCTGCTGCCTCTGGCTTGTACTCCTTCTTAGGGTGCACTAGGCACTCTCTCTTCCAGTGTTCTTCTGCACCACAATAATGACAACCACTTCCTCTAACTCCTTCTCCACGTCCTCTGCCTCTCGCTGCTACTCCTCTTCCCCTTCCATTCCATCCACCTCTGTTCCATTCACGACCTCTGCCTCTTCCTCCGGTCATTGCTGCTGCCAACAGTGACACTTGCTCCTTTATATCCTTCTGCTTTTCCTTCCTTTTCTCTTTTTCTTTCTTCTCCTCTCTTCCATTAAACTCTCTAGTAGCAATGCTAACTACCTCAGGCAAACTTTTCCCTTGCATACCATCTGGATGCTCTCTAAATCTCTTAGCAATATCCTCTGCACATTGTTACGTGAAAACCAGTTTAAGTATATCCTTTCATGATCAGTTTCAGGATCCAAATTCCCATGCTCTCTAACTTCATAAATCAGTCAAGCACAAAAGTCAGAGGGATGCTCGTCTGGACGCTGAACACAAGCAGTCACCTTACTCCAATTTGGAGTAGCTTCCCCTGCTTTCCTAATGCCTTTCAAAACAGCTTTCAAAAAATTATCCAAACTTGTCTTGTGAGCTGAATTGTTGGGATCCCACTTAGGGTCATCAATTGGCCAAGGTGCATTCAAAGGGGTTGCAAATTTTTCTTTTACTTTTTGTCTTTCATCCTCTGTCAGGAGAGTGTCTAATAACTGATTTACATCTGCTCAAGTGGGCATATGAGTGGAAAAGATTGTGTGGAACATTCTTTCCACTGCCTCAGGATTGTCTTGTAAGTGAGGCATAGTGCGCTGCCAATTAATCAAATCTGAAGTTGCAAATGGGGTATGAGTAGAAACCATCTCATGTCCCCCAGCAACCAGTGGAACAGGATTAGTTCTCAACGGGGCTTGTAATATCAGGGGTGTCTCAGAAACATCCTCTCTCATGGAGTCAAGTGACCTGGAGGGGGTCCGCAATGGCGAGGATGAGGGCTGCCGTAATATTGGGAGTGTTTGAGAAGTAGCCCCTGGCCAAGTTTGCAAAAGGCTGGCTGAGGGCTGCACAGAGGGAATGAGGTTGCCTGATCCCTCTGAGGACCAGAAAACATCACCCTGAGCCCTTCCTTGATTCTCCTCTGTCCCTGAACTGTCCCTAGCCTGCTGTTCTTGAATCTTTGCACTCCGCTGGACAGGGGGATGAACAGGAACAAAGTTGTCCTCCTCCCTGTGTGACTCTGGGACATGCGGTGGGGAATTTTTACAAGAGCTCTCCATACAAACAGCTTCAAAAGCTACCCATCTCTCCGTGGGTTTATAATTATACCACACAAACAAATAATCCATTTGTCCCAGTCTAAGATCAACCAAAATATCCCTTAAGGAGTTCATCCTATCTGTGGAAAAGGTTCCACACTCCGGCCAGTATCTAGTCGGGGACAAATGAAAGGTAAATGATGGCCACTGGATCCGACACAAATATCTCATCTTAGCCTTGGACAATCCGGCTGTCCAGGATACATCCCTCAACTCTCTCAGAATGAGAGACAACGGGGCATCCCCTGAGCATTTACTGCCACCTCATCCCATTTCCTGTACCGAGCGCTCACTTACCTAGTTCCTGGGACTCCAGCTCAAAGGGCAGGTGGATGTTACTGGATTTAAATGGGCTGATGCTGGTTCATGAGACAATGCCTTACCGCCAGCTTGAGATCCGACTCCTAGGCAAGGCTTCTCTCAATTGAAGGATGCGTGCTGCATTGCGTTACGAGCGGACTCCCCCGCCGGAGAGTCGGACGAGTCCTGGCGAAGTTGCCAAATTTGTCGGGGATCTCTTTTATCCCAGAAGGCTCAGGTTTCGTTGTCCAACCGCAAAGAGACAGGCAATGACCAGCAAGAATCCCACTGTCAAATTCTATATTGTAGCATGCCATACAACAGAGAACTGCCCATCTCACCCCATACAGAACCAGCCCCCCCTTCACACATTCAAACTGCCTTTTATTAGCTATTCCGTCACGTCATCACTTAAGTCGCGTCATCACTGTACCTTCCCAGCATACAAAACAAAGAACACTGTTACTTCTTGATAAATTCATGCTTAGTCCAAAAAAGAATACGTTACTTTAAAAAGTGTCTGTACGCATTTTTCTTTCTCAGCATCTACAAGCATTCTTTTATCTAGCAAGGTAACATAGATGTCTGTGCTGGCCTGTCTACCCCAGCCATAAATTAACCAGTAGGCCTTGCTGTGTTATTGCTAAGCTAAACTGGGGTGCTAAGCAGAACTAGGTCAGAAACGCACTCATCATCGCCATTTCAGATGTTTCCATCTGACATTTCATGGTATTGTATTTGTAACCATGGTTTTATTCTCTGTTTCCTGGTCTCCTCACATCAGAACTGGTTTTCATTCTGGAAGGTGCTTTTTAGTGAATTACCAGCAATTGGGCTTAATATGGTGCTAAGTGTGTGAAATTTCATGGCTCATGAAATAGAGGCCAGATTAGGAGATCGTATTCTTTCACAACCGACACCTCTATGAAAAACTCAGTGTGGGGTGCGGAATAGACTCTGCTGTTTTACTGGGTAGCCTGCTTGATCCCCAGAATCAATAATCACCAAATGCGGAGATCTTGGGGTGCAGCTCAAACATTCAACTGGGCTGGCTGGGGCAGACATCAGGCCTGCAAGGAAAAGGTGAGTGTGACAGTGACTTCAAAAATGTCTTTGGCAGGAACTCAGCCGATTGGGCAAAGACGATGAGGCGGCTGTGACCTCACAGAACTCCCTTGACAACAGCCAGGCAAGACAGGGATGTGGGGCAGGGGGAACCTCGGAGACCTCCGTAGCATTGCTGCAGCAAGCCTCCATCTCAGTGTCTCTCTGTGAGGACCAAGAGAGGATTGGTGTGGAGGAGATTCTTTGTGAGTTTTTTCATTTCTGTGTGGAATTTGTTGAATATAGGCTCTATGTACAAGATGGGGGATTCTATCCTGGGAAGCAGCGACCCTGAAAAAGACTTTGGATAATGGAGGATAATGAACTGACCATGAGCTCCCAGTGGGACGCTATGGTCAAAGGGGCAAATGTGACCCTTGGAGCCGTACATAGCAGAATCTCAGGTAGAAATAGAGAGGTTCCATATTTGTGTACTGGGCACTGGTGCAACCACTCCTCGAAAATTGTGTCCACCTCTGATGTCCACAGTTTGAGACAGATGCTGACAAATTGGATGGGGTTCACAGAAAAGCCACATGAATAATGAAAGGATTAGAAAACATCTATTGTGCTGACAGAGTACAGGAACCCAATCAAAGAGAAGGCTAAGCCGTGAGCCTAAGGGAATAAATATTTACCAGTCAGTTCTTCACTGTAGCAGATAAAGGGTATGAGCCGACAATGGCTGCAAGCTGAAGACTAGACCAATTCATACTAGAAATAAAGCAAGCATTTTTAACGTCAGGGTTTGGAACAATTCACTGAGGGCTGTGCTGGATCCTCCACAACTGGTCTTTTTTAAAAAAATGAAGATTGGGTGGTTTTCTAAAAAATCCGCTCTAATTCTTATGGGAATTATTTTGAGGGAAAATCCATGGCCGATGTTAAACAGAAAGTCAGACCAGACTGGTTCCTTCTGGGCTTGGAATTTATGAATCTGTGACTCGCTGGAGGTGTTGGAAATCTGTCCCTTTTTGATTCCCTCTTCCTCCTTCCCTCTTGTCTCATCTTCTCTTTTCTCTTTTTCCATTTCTTTCTGCTGATCTTCTTCCTGGGATCATATAATTAATATCTGCATCATCATGAAAATGAACAAGAGGAGTGAATTAAATGAATTAAGGGTGCCAGGGCAACATTTATTTGTACAATGATTATTGTTGTTATTATTATTGATTAAAGCAAACTTAAGTAATGTTAAATGAAGGTTTTTTGTTTGTTTGTTAATTTACTTAGGTTTTTGTTTGTTTGTTAGTTTTTTATATACAATAGAAAGAAAAACTCTGTGCTGTTTAAACAATGAAGTTGTCACTCATCTGTTTTCAGTATATATTTTATTGCCATTCTTATCTTTGTGAAGGTCCCTTTTTCACCACTTGATGCTCTGTGTATCAGAGTATTGAAAGTAATTAAACTGTATTAAAACAAAACTCAGTTCATACAACTTCAGTTTCAATGAAAGTTCTAAGCTATAACTCTGAATGTATAAGAAACAGATAAGCAATAAACAGAGCTGGAATTTTTCATCTTATTTTCACCTAGTCCTTACTAAGGAAAGTAGCAAACAATTGCCCTCTGGAAAAAAAAACAACAATCTGCACAGTAACACAGTACAAACCCAAATGAGCACAGCAGGTGGCTCTTCCAGTTAGCCAAATCCAACCCTGTTTCATTACAAACTTCCTTTCTGTGATGACGTTCTGGTAATAAAGGGGAAATCAGTTGTCAAAGGTAGCTTTTGCCATGGCAGCCAGAGTGCTAGTCATTCTCCCCAAGTATGGAAATAAACTGGAGGGAGGGAGTGCTGAGTGGTGGATTATCTCTGATGCCACAATGCTACTGCTCAACCAGCACCAGGTGGCAGTAAATGTGCAGTGTGTATGAGAGGAGGAGGGGAACAGGCTTTCCCAGTGCTCCTGTTTTCACAAATTTCCTAAAGAAGTAAACAAAATAACTCCACAGAATACGCATTAATGATGATTCCACACACAACATAATTAGTCGCTGAAATTTGCTTCAAGTCCCGCATGGCATGTTTAGAAACAAGGGTTCCAAAAAAGGAGAGACTTTATAAAACAGAAAATTGTGATGCTCAGATGTATTTGTAGTTGTGTTAAAATTGAATATTGTGACTTTAAATTTTGGGCAGGTTTTCTTGATGTGCTTGCATCCTAGGGAGCTCAGTGGGGCAGCACATAATCGGGGCTTAGCAGCAGTCAGTCAGCAGGTACCCAGTGAGTTGTGCCTTTCTCTGTTATAGGCAGTAGCCTATGTTCTCTCCCTCTGATTTTTGGGTTCTTACATATTATTGTTCTGTCTCCTAAGAAAGAAATTAGCAAGACATTGCAAACTTCCAGTAGGAATATTTTATGTTTTCTCTAACGTGTCTGTATGTGTGCCACAAAATATAAAAGGCAAAATCTCATAAAAATGAAATAAAATTCTGAAGCCAATAGTCCTTTTGAAAGAATAAAAATGAAAGTTTTCCAGCAGAACATTTTTTTTCAGCTGGGAAATGTTGATTCCTTGCAATTGAGACATTCCCTGGGAACATGTCCATCTCAATGACATGTTATTTGGTGGGCTTCCTGACCAAAATGGGAGAGTGGGAGAGTTCGAAGGTTGTTGTAGGGGGGTCACAGCATTGCCATCCTCACTTCTATGCTGCCTTCAGACCTGGGCTCGGAAGGCAGCAGCCACCAACCTTTCTGAAGCTAGAAGAGGCTCCCAGATGTGGAGGTGGCTCCAGCTACAGCAAGAGGGGTCAGAAGCCCTGAACCCAGGAACCGAGAGATGTGGCTGAAGCAGAATCTGCCAAGGCCAAAGCCCTGAGCCCAATGACAGGCTGATGCAGTGCCCTTGCTTCTGCACTGCCTCTGGAGGTGCATCTGATATCCCCACAGAGAGCAGCCATACAGGGGAAGTCCTGTCCTCAACCCCAAAGACAAACAGCAAGGAGGCCCCTGTTATATCCTTGGGAGCAGCCGGTTTAGGAAGATATCACTTGAGGCCAGAGAGCAGCAAGCTAACAAAGCTACCATTTATTTACAGACATGGAGCTCACCTGATCAGCCGAAGATAGCTGGGCTATCCCCTAATAATCTAACTCAGTTGCCATAGGAACAAAAACCATGACAACCAAATACACAACATATTCCTCCTCCCCTTAATAAGAACATCCCCTAAATAAAACACACACTAGATTAGAGGAGAGTAGACTGCCTTCATTCCCGGCTTACTCTGGGGATTATTTTGCCCCATAACCGTGGGTTCACCCTAGCTAAAGATCCAGCCATTGAGGTGGTCTTCTGTCTCTAGGTGGATTACAGCGAACTTCTGATGTTGTTGCACTCAAAAGTATCATGGGCTCAGGCCTGACCATGGGCTCAGGTTCACTGCATGAACAGGTGAGAAGGTGGTATCAGCTCTGGCTGTAATGGAGGAGAACAGTCAGGAACAGGTGATTCTTGATTTGGTGTCTCACCAGAAGAGGTGAAGTCAGACCACTCAACTGAAGATGTGTTCTGAGGACTGGCATGACCTGCCAACAGCTGATCTACATGTCACTGCCAGGTAAGATTCTCTGCAGTCTGGACTGTGTAGGAAACAGGTCCTGTTTGAGTGATGATCATGGCAGGACCCGTTTAGCTCCAGAAGTATAATTCTGAGCCAAAACCAGCTGTCCCAAGCTAAAGGTTTGGTCTCTTGCTCTGGGTGCCCCTCTGATGACTTGATATTGCTGCTGATGTTGCACAATTTGTCGGGGTTCAGAAGGTTTCAGCAGATCAAAGCAAGTGTGCAGCTGTTGTTCTATCATTAGAAAGGCTGGGGATGCCTTGGTCATAGCATGAGGTGTGTTTCTGTAGGAAAGTAAGAAGGTATCCAGATGCTTTTGAATGGAGTGTTGTCCCCTTGCTGATTTCAAAGCATATTTCATTGTCTGCACAAATCTTTCAGCTAATCCATTGGTGGATGGATGATATGGTGCTGAAGTGATGTGGTATATCCCGTTTGCCTTCATAAAATTTTGAAAGTCTTGAGAGACAAAATGCTGTCCGTTGTCGCTCACAAGTTGTTCTGGCAGACCAAAACGACTAAAGAGTTGCCGTAGTTTTTGGATAGTATTCTCTGCACTAGTGCACCGCATTACAGAGACTTCTGGGCATTTAGAATGGATATCTACTACCACCAAGAACATGCTTCCTTCAAGGGGGCCAGCAAAGTCAATGTGAATATGTTGCCATGGGTTTTCAGGCCAGTCCCATGGGTGTAGGGGTGCTCACTGGGGTGCGTTTCTCACACCCTGACATGACATACAAGCTTTTGCCTTCTCTTCAATAGCACTGTCCAATCCAGGCCACTAAAAATAGCTTTGTGCAATTTCCTTCATGTGCACTATTCCACAGTGACTGGAATGTAGCTGTTCTAACATCTGTGATCTCAGTGGTGGTGGAATAATGACACGTCTCCCCCACAACAAACAACAAGATTGGATCAATAACTCCATCCTCCTGGACATGTAGGTAACAAGGTGGGGTGAAACTGGAGACGTTTGTCGAGATTTTCCATGCATCACCAGGTCCATAACTTGGGACATTTTTGGCTTACTGCGAGTTCCCTTCTTTATCTGAGTAGCAGTGATGGGTGTATTCTCTACCTATTCAAAGTAGAAGCTTTCCTTCTGGGCACTATCTTGATATTTGACTGGCAAAGACAACCTTGAGAGGCCATCTGCATTGCCGTGCAGAGTGGATTTCCGATATTTGATTTCATATGTGTGTGCTAAAAGTAACAATGCCCAACGTTGCATACAACTAGCAGCTAATGGGGGAATGCCTGTGTAGGGTCCATAAATTGACATCAAATATTGATGGTCTGTGAGAAGAGTAAACTTCCACCCAAACAGGTACTGATGAAACTTCCAAATTCCAAAAACAATTCCCAATGCCTCACATTTGATTTGGGCAAAGTTGGTTTCTGCTTTGCTTAGAGCGCATGAAGCAAAAGCAATAGGTTTCTCTTCTCCCAAAGGCATAATGTGTAACACAACTGCTCCCTCTCCATAAGGGGAGGCATCGCAGGCCAATTGTAGGGGTAAGGATGGATCAAAGTGCGTTAGAACTTTAGAATTTAGCAAAGCATCCTTAGCTTTGTTAAATGCAACATCATAGGCTTCAGTCCCTTCCAGGCCTTGCTCTGCCCAAGGAGCTCGTGAAGTGGTTTTAGCAGTGTGACTAACTGTGAGATGAACTTTCCATAATAGTTCAATAGTCCTAGAAATGAACACAGCTGGCTAACATTTCAAGGTGTGGGAGCCTCCACAATAGCCTTAACTTTTGCAGGGGCATTATGAAGACCCTCAGCATCAATGATGTGTCCCAAATATTCAACAGAGAACTGGAAGAATTCACACTTGTCTTTGCGAACTCATAGGCCATACTCTTCCAGTCTTTGTAGGGTAGCCTCTAAATTCTTTAAGTGATTCTCTTCATTCCTTCCAGTGACCAGGATGTCATCCAGATAGCACTGAACTTCTGAAAAGCCACACAAGATCTGGTCCATAGCCCTCTGGAACAGGGCAGGAGCAGACGTTATTCTGAAGGGTAGGTGACAGTATCGATAAAGCCCCTTATGAGTCACAATAGTCAACAGCTCTTGGAACTTTTCATCGACATGGATCTGTAAATATGCTTGACTCACATCAATCTTACTGAACTTTTGTCCTCCAGCCAGGCCTGAAAAGAAGTGATCGATGCAGGGAAGCGGGTATTGCTCTGCACACAACACAGGGTTGACAGTGACTTTAAAATCACAGCAAATCTGGAGGGAGCCATCTTTCTTCACTATTGGAATGATAGGAATGTCCCATGGGCTATGGGTAACTGATATTAGGACCCCACTGGTGACCAGGCACTCCAATTCCGCTTCAACTTTTGGCCTGATGGCATATGGCACAGTTCGGGCTTTCAAATATTTTGGTGGACTGTCAGGTTTAATGTTCAATGTCACAGTGATTCCCTTCATACTGCCCAGATCCTCTCCAAAAACAGCAGCGTGTTTCTTAGTATAGGAGTTAGACTGGTTTCTTCTTCAGTCATTTGGTGCACTTCTGCCAAGTTCAACTGAATCTTTCCAAGCCAATACATACCCATTAAGGCTGGGTAATTACCTCTCACCACAAACAGTGGCAATTTAGCAGCCTGTCCATTGAGCTCCACCTGAACATCAATAGTGCCAACATGGACACAGCTTCTCCTGTATACGTCTTCAGAACAGTTTTTGTTGCCTTAAGCGGAAGATGCTGTAGCTTTTCTTTATACACAGTCTCGGAGACCAGCGAGACGGCTGCACCTGTGTCCAGTTCCACGCATATAGGTTTGCCGACCAACAATGGAGTTACCCATGTGAGCCCACTGCCAAAGACAAGACATGCAGTGGCACTTCCTCCTGTGATGAGGTGTTACTTTGGTCATCCTGGGTCTGCTCTAGGTTATGCAGGGTTCCTCTTTTTGTTGGCCAGACCACAGGCCTCTTTTTCTTTTGTTTACAGGCACACTCAATGTATTCCTTTTTGCCACTGTGTCAACATACCAGGTCCTTACACCTCCATTCTGATGCCTGTTACCCGGCGTACCACAGCAGTAACATTCCTGCCTCCACACAGTTTTGTAAGTAGGTTCTTGTGACACTTTATGCACCCTAGGGGATGCACCGATGTATTGCACCTCCATTGTAGCCAGTTCCATGGAGAAAGCAATATTAACAGCCTTCTGTAAGGTAAGCTGAGCCTCTGTCAGTAGGCACTTCCGTATAGCTTCACTATACAGGCCACATACTAACCTGTCATGCAGGGCATCGTTTAACATCCCCTTAAATTCACAGTGTTCTGTTAGCTTTTTTTTTTTTTTTTAATTGCTACAAATTGTACAACTGTTTCATGTTCTTTCTGGTCTTTTTTGTGGAACCTATACCATCCAGCATTTACCAGTGGTTTTTGGGAAAAATCGGACCCCAGGATTTCCACAACATCACTGTAAGATTTAGTCTCAGGCTTAACAAGGTGTAGTAAGCTGCATAGCAGGGAGTAGCTTTTAGCCCCTGGAACACTTGAGAATATTGGCACCTTCTTCGCTTCTGTAATGTCATTTGCAATAACAAAAAGCTGAAAATGCTCAGTATACACATGCCGCTGCATTATATTCTCATCAAAAGTTTCCAGTGGCCCGGTCAGAGTAGCCATGTTTTTAGTTCCAGTTTCAGAGTCAGTGCCAACAAGCAGTTTTTGTTTGTTTGTTTGTTTATTTGTTCTTTACCTTGACTTCTACTTCCTCCTGTTGCTGGGGCAGCACTGGTATCCCATCTTCATCACCACTTGTTATATCCTTGGGGGCAGCCGGTTTAGGAAGAAATCACTTGAGGCCAGAGAGCAGCAAGCTAACAAAGCTACCATTTATTTACAGATAGCCGAAGCTCGCTGGGCTATCCCCTAATAATCTAACTCAGTTGCCATAGGAACCGAAACCATGACAACCAAATACACAACAGCCCCTACTGGGGTGCTCCTGGCTGGGGAGCTTCCAGCGGTCAGGGGAGATTGGATATCATGGGGCAGGGCTAATTCGATCTAGCCAACAAGAACCAATGGCTGTCATCTGAAGCCAGAGAAATTCAAATGAGATGTAAGGCACACTTTTTTTACAGTGAGAGAGACTAGCCACTGAAACAAATTACCCAGGAAAGAGGTGGATTCTCTCTTTTCAGGTATCCTTACATCACAACTGGTTGTCATTCTGGATAGGTGCCTTTTGGTGAATTACAAGCAATAGGGCTTAATATGGTGCTAAGCTTGTGAAATTTCATAGCCCATGAAAAAGAGGCCGGATTAGGAGATCAAATTGTTTCACAACTGATGCCTCTATGAAAAACTTAGTGTGGGGTGAGGAACAGATTCTGCTGTTTTACTGGGTAGCCTGCTTGATCCCCAGAATCAACAATTGCCAAATAAGGAGATCTTGGGGCGAAGCTCAAATGTCCAACCGGGCTGGCCAAGGGCAGACATCAGGCCTGCAAGGGAAAGGGGAGCGTGGCAGTGACTTCACAAAGGCCTTTGTCAGGAACTCAGCCTACTGGGCAAAGACGATGAGGCAGCTGAGACCTCACAAAGCTCCCTTGACAACAGCCAGGCAGGACAGGGATACAGGGCAGAGGGAACCTCAGAGATCCCTGTAGCCTTGCTGCAGCAAGCCTCCATCTCAGTGTCTCTCTGTGAGGACCGAGAGAGGATTAATGTGGAGGAGATTCTTTGTGAGTTTTTTCATTTCTGTGTGGAATTTGTTGACTATAGACTCTATGTACAAAATGGGGGATTCTATCCTGGGAAGCAGCGACCCTGAAAAAGACTTTGGATCATGGGGGATAATGAACTGACCATGAGCTCCCAGTGGGACGCTATGGCCAAAGGGGCAAATGTGACCCTTGGAGCTGTACATAGCAGAATCTCAGGTAGAAATAGAGAGGTTCCATATTTGTGTACTGGGCACTGGTGCAACCACTCCTTGAAAATTGTGTCCACTTCTGATGTCCACCATTTGAGACAGATGCTGATAAATTGGACAGGGTTCACATGAGTGATGACAGGATTAGAAAACATCCATTGTGCTGACAGATTACAGGAGCTCAATCACAGAGAAGGATAAGGGATGAGCCTAAGGGAACAAAAATTTACTAGTGGGATCTTTGCTTTAGAAGATAAAGGTTATGAGCAGACAATGTCTGCAAGCTGAATCCTAGATCAATTCACACTGGAAATAAGATGCGCTGTTTTAACACTCAGAGTTTAGAGTAATTCACCCATGGTTGTGCTGGATCCTCCACAAATGGCCTTTTTTAACATCAAGATTGGGTGGCTTTCTAAAAAATCTCCTCCAATTCTCTTGGAAATTATTTTGAGGGATGTTCTATGGCTGATGTTAAACAGAAAGTCAGACCAGAGTGGTTCCTTCTAGGCTTGGAATTTATGAATCTGTCACTGGCTGGGGGCATTTGATATTTGTCCCTTTTTGCTTCCCTCTTCCTCCTTCCCTCTTGTCTCATCTTCTCTTTTCTCCCATTTCTTTCTTCCTGTTACCGTCCAAGCCTCCTTAATCCAAGGAACATCTGATGGCTGCGGGAGACAGAGGGGTGCTGACAAGATCTAACTCATGATCGTCAACACAGAGATGTGTTATTGGCTTTGGATGAGGGACAAGTAGCAAATCCATCAATCACTACAACAGGTCACAATCGGAGCAAGGGAGACTGGGAATAGAGTCCCGCTAGCACTTCCCAGCTCTGGAGGGAGTGTTCCTCTAGTGGTTAGTGAGGCAGCCTGAACAAAGGATTCCAGGGCTACATCCCCGGCTCTATCTCTGACTCCCAGTGCAATCCTGAGGCAGCGGCTTCTCCTGCCAAGGCCTCTGTTTCCATCAATGGGGCTGGGAACACTCCCCTTGAGCCCTTGGGCCGTCATGCTTCAGGAATGTGTGTGAGGTACTAGGAGACCTTGAGATGGGAGGTATCCTGCTGGCCGTCGGTCACTGTTGTGAACCCCTGGCTGTTGGCTTGAGTTTATCCCAGCCCATCCTTTGTCAGAGTTAGTTGCCCAGGACGAGGGTTCCTGTGCCCTGGGATGGGATATGTGGGGAGGAGAAATTGTCTCAGCAGAGGGGAAGTGGGCAGGGGAGCAGACAGGCCTGTTAATGAGAGGCTGCTTTGAACCCAGACTCTTGGCTCCTCCCCACTCAGTTTCAGGATGCAGTGGCTGAAGCAGATGCTGAGAAGGAAGGCTGGGCAGGTGGCTCCAGAGCCAGATGGAAGCAGCCCAGGAGAAGAGCGGTCCCTCTGTCCCGGTGGGCGGGGGAGAGGCTTTTGACCAGGCTAAACAGAGGAGCTCCCTGGCATTCTGTAGGAGGAGGAAGACACCAGCTCCCATAGCTGACCACGAGGCACTTTCTGGGCCTAAATGGAGGTGGCCCCGCGTACAGCTATGGAGGAGAAATCCATGAGAGGGCAGGAGCTGGGCAAGGCAGCTCTGGCGCTTCCGTCACAGGAAGTCAGGGAGCCAGGAGCTGTGTCCCAGGTCCCAGCAGGAGCCATCCACCACCCTGGCCACTGAGAAGCCCCCTGCCAGCCCACCCCAGCCACTGAGGAGCTCCCCACCAGCCCAGAGCAGGAGATGGGCGACTCTGGGACAAACACCAGCAGCTCCTCTGTGGGGTCTGACAGCCCTGAGGCTGAAGGCTCCCTCTTTGCAGGTGAGGGGAGGCCCAGGGGAAAGGGAAGAGGAAAGGGGCAGTGGGGGACTAGTGACACCTTGTGCCCAACAGCTTGCCAAGGCGCCGGGACTGACCTATGTGAGCCCCACTAACACCAGTGGGGGTGGCACAGCCAAGCCTCTCAGCAGGGGATGTTGGGTGGAGTTGAGGGAGCTCCAGCCTCCCCTGACGATATTGGGGGGACTGACTGCCACAGGGCCCGGAGGTTGATGGGTCTGAGGGCATCTCTGAAAGGGGCAGGGTGGGGCCCTCGCTGCCATGGGGTTCCTTACAGAGAAGGGGGAAACATGGAGCCTTCTCTGTCCACTGCATCCCCCCAGCAACAGAAGGGATTATACTTTCTCCTTCCCTTCCTGGTGCAGAGACACCCAGTGCCCAGCTGGAGTGGGTTGAGGAGGAGGAAGAGAGGAGTGGGTTGAGTAGATGGAGGAGGAGAAGGATGTATCCCCTGAACAAGACACCATCAGAGTCATTGAGCAGCACCTCCAGGGCAGAGATGAGGTACAAAAATCCCCCAGCTGTGCTGCCACCAAGTCTGTCCTGCTCCTTGTTCCATCCCCACCCAGGCAAGGGGGTCTTTTACCAGAGAATCCCTAACCCTCAATGGGAGGGCACATCTCCTCTGTTATCTGGCACCCCAAAGTGGGGACATTTGTCCCGCACAGTCCAAGGTGTCCACTCCCCGCAGACACATTCCAAGTTACAACCCCTGTCTGTGCAGGGCAACACTGGTTTCGGGAAGGGGGTGGCTTTCCCTGTCCAGCCCCATGGAGGTCCTGAGCCCTGGAGCTGTTTTGAGTTGGGCAGGGAGGTCACAATGTAACAGACTCTCTCTCTCCCCCTCTCCCACCCCACTCCTAGTTGGTGAAGGACAGGGCCAAACAGCTCCACTTCCTCCAAGCTGTCCCGAGTCTGTGTTTCTCGGCTCAGCAGCAGGTGTGGGACACCCTGGAACCCCACTTTTCAAAAGCAGCCCTTGTGGAGAGCATTGTGGTGAGTGGGACCCCGTGCCCGGCCCCTGGGGCAAGGGATTCAGACATGGGAGGAAGAGTTAGTGGGGCCAGAGGGGGAAGCAGAGAACAGGAGTCCCTGGGGCTGAGGGCTGGGGGGCAGGGAGGGGGATAATTGTGACACTGATCTGGAGCTGGCAGTGGGGGAATTCTAAGTCGATAGGGGAGGGGAGGGAGGAATTGGGTGGAAGAGGGGGAAGGAAGTTTGATGGATGGGAAGAATGCAGGGCCCAGCTGGTTGGAGGTTGGGGTGTCACTGGCTGTTTCCTCCTCCCTAGGAAGTGCCTGTGGGTCTGCGGGGCCTGAGTCTCACACGCAGTTTTGTTTCCTTGGGGTCTCCCAGGATCTGACTGAAAATCTTCCCATGGTGTCTGAGCCAGGGTCCATCATGTCCAGCTCCATGACCACGGTTTACAATCTCAGGTACTAGGACCCTCCCATCCAGCTTCCCTCACCCTGGTGCTGATTGGGTCCAGAGCCAGGAGTCACAGATCCTCCTCTGGCTAGGTTACCCTGGCGCCACCTGTGGCTGTTCCCATCCCTCAGCAGAGGAGGCGGAAACATCCTCCCTTTCCTGGCTGAGAGGTTGATTTCACTCTAGTAACGTTACAGTGTCTGTAGGGAGGAGATCACTGCGGGGGAGGGGTTCATGTCCATGGCAGTGTCAGCACCACGCTGGTGCTACAAAGTGTACGAGAGCCTCCTCTCTCCTGCCAGCAAACTGAAGCCGCCGCTTGTCCTGGTGCTGGAATTACGCCTCCTTCTGGTTGTTCTCCACAGAATCTTTACCATTGGCACTAGGAACGACACTATCCACTTCCGGGTAGGTCCTGATCCTACTTCTCTGTCCCAGGAGGAGGAGCAGGCTCTGGTCCCTGCTCCCTCGCTTTGATGGAGCTGCTGAGAATAGGGGAGGTGTGAGCAGAGCTGGGAACAGGCTCAGGACAAACAGTCAGGGAGGGCAGCTTCCCTCCAGAGGGAAGAACCATGTTTCCATTGTGTCCTACCAGCTTGGACCCAGCTGGCCACACTTTCCCAGAGCTGTCAGTAGAGGGGGAAAGAGCTGGGACTGTCAGCCAGAACTCTGCATGGTTGCATTAAGCACTAACAGTGAAAACCAGATCTGGCTGGGGACTGAGAGACTGAAACCACTGTGAGATTCAGGATATGGGTGTTCGAGAAAAGTCACTGGCTCCCCTCTAGGGAGAACCTGAGATATAGGAAGAGCCTCAGGGAGTCAGCTCTTCTGTCCTAGGGACAGTGCAGTTCCCAGAGGAATTGTCCTCGTGGCCGTTCAATCCCTCTTACCAAGGCCTTTTCAGTTGGGGTCTGGGGGTCCAGGGCATGTGCCTTTATCCTGACATGCTGTTCATGGATCAGGGGTTCAGAGCAAATAGACCAGCCCCAAGACTGAACATTGTCCCAGCCTGGAGAGACAATGAGCTTGTGCCCAGCAAGACATGGACAGCGTCATGAACCCCCTTTTCAAACTCTGCAACCAGGGCTCAGCTATTCCACCCTGAGTACAAAGTCTCAGCCCCATGGGGAGGGGGAGAGACTTGTTTGTAGAGCATGTACGCCTGCCCGTTGACCCTGCCCTGCCTCCTTCTCCAGCAGCACGTCCATTTTTGGCTGCACTCCAGAAAGACCCAGGAGAGAGCTAAGGCCATACAGAACAGCGCTACCCTTCTGGAATTCGCCACCTCCCTGCCAGGATTTAACTAAGTGACCTTTGACCCCCGCATCCTACACAGTCGGGGCTTGAGTCAAGTTCCTCATCCCCTGGCTAATTGGTCCCCCCTGGGTCCGTAAGGGACTGCGTTCCATAGGCCACTGTCTGGCAGATTTGTGCCTGGCCTCAGGGCCCTTGTTATTCTGGAGCAGCTGGGCAGTGAGTGCTCATACAGGGCCCTTGTCCTGGTCCCTTTGCTCTAAGCTCCCTTGGGGGCAGAGAGAAAGAGGGCTCTTGCTCCTCTCCCCCAGTGCCTCCTACAGAGGGGTTGGAGCAGAGTTCTGGCCCAGGGGAGCTGGAGAGCTGAAGGGAGAATGTTGATGGATTCTCCTCTCCTCCTCCTTCCACCAGAGCTCCTCCAACTTCCCCAGGGCAGGCAACTTTGTGCTGCAGCTGGGTCTCCATGTATCTCACCCAGCCAATGACATCAACCAGCAAGCCAGGGGTGGGATATATTGGCTGCACAGGCTCCTGCTTCAGAAGAGGGATAAGAAAAGCAGCTGGGCAATGGGACCTCATGGAAACGAGCCTCTCGGAGACTAGCTACAGTTGGCCCTTGGGATGCCTATAGAACTAAGGCCTCTCTATTTAGACCCACTGTAGCGGCGAAGAAGAACCCCAATAGAAACAAGGCCCCTCCTTTGACACTCCATCTGCTGGGCAATGGGACCCTACAGAAAGAAGCCCCCTCCTCTGAGACCCACCCCACCTTAGATAATGATTCTTTCTTTTCCTCTTTCTCTGAATTAGGGAGATGACTGTGAAAGTGCCAGAGAAATTGGCTTCTTTATCTCAGAGCCCGGCTCTATCCCCCAGCACAGGGAAATCAGCCCACCCATGGGCCAGCCAGCCCGTGAGGGGAGAGGAATGGAGCTTTTGAGACACATGGAGGGAAAGAGCCCATCATGAGGGCAGGGGCAGGAGCAGAGACCACAGGGGACGGACACAAAGCTTGTAGGATGTCACCAGTTGGGTAGCCAGGGACAGATCCTGACTTCAGTGGGTGTGGGGGGTTCTCAGTATTAGACGCCACCATTAACAGGAACCCACTCTCAGAGCACAATGACTGTAAGGGTCACACGACTACTGTGATGACTGAAACAAATCCCCCTTCTGGGTCTAAACCGCCTGGTATGGACCCTGTGATTCCATTGGGCCGTGGATGCCACGAGGACCCTGGCCAGTGTGCACCCAGAAGGAAACAGGCACTGGAAGCGGAATGCCAAACCTTACCAATGGGTGTGTCTTTCTCCCCCATGGCTGAACATCAGAGAGGAAAGAGAGCTGTGGTGTCAAGACAGGCTCCAAGACACCAAACACCTGGGCTATAGAAACATGGCCAGGGTGGGAGAGGTAAGGACTCTCTGCGGGTGCATTGCAGCAGCTCAGGTATGGAGCTGTCTCCCCCTGCAGTGAGTGTGTCCTGGACACAGGGCAAGAACCTGCTACGTATTTCCAGCAGAGTATATGAGGCTCATGGGAATGTCAGTGGGCTGAGGAGTGAGAATGAATCAGATCTAAAAGCCCCTAACCTCTAGCAGGTGAGCTGCAGGAGCTATTTCTGCTGGGAGCAGTAGAGTGTCCTTTGTTGTCTGTGTGAGAGCTGGGTTTCAGAGTGCGGAGACACATTTCCAGCATCTCATGACACCTGCAGTGACTCCTGCTCCAGAAAGAGCTATTCAAGGCCTCAGTGCCTGCAGCTTCTTACTGAAGAGGGTTCCTTGGTCCATGGGACTCCAAAAGTTGGCTGCCCCAGGACTCTTATCCACCTGTGAGACACTAGAGGGATTTGACACCTGGTCCTGGACAATTGCAATAGCTCTGGTGCTGTTGGTTTTAGGTCTTTGGAAAGATCTTCATGGAAGACTAAAGAAGAACTTTCCTCCAGGAGGTGTTTCTGGCCATACACGGCCCCCAGCTCCGTGTCAGCGAGGCTGGGCTGGTGCTCACATATTCCATCCTGGGGGAAGCAAAAAGGGATCAAATGGGGAGGGATCCCCAGGGCCTTTCACCTCCAGGCCTTTGAAAATCACTCCTATCCCATCCCCATGCGCTGACCAGGGAGCAAAGAGAGGATGAATCCAGTCAGGTGCCATTGGTAGGTGCTAACTTGTCCTCTGAGCAGCTCAAAGCAGTGCAGACCCAGTTCTCCAGCAAGGCTATCTCCTAACAGGCATCGCATCAACACGACACACAGCCACTGCTCATGTTAGAGGCTGCCACCTCCCCTAGCCACCTCTGTGAGCCTTTCATTCCCCTCCAGGCCTCAGGTCGGTTCCTAGTGTTCTGGTATCATGTTATTCCACCCACCACCTGCTCTGGGAGAACTGGAGAAGTCAGTCAGCAGAGGCTGCTTAAATTCCCTATTCACCAGAGCTACTTTCCATATCATCACTTTAAGGACTGGAGGATCCCTTGGGGAAAGGTGTCGACTTGCTCTCATCCCACGGCACTACTGCCCAAAGCCTCCTAACCCCTCAGCTGGAAAGGGCAAGGGCGGCTGAAGGGATTCTGGGGTGCGGAGCTGGATTCCCGCTGGGTTGAGAGGAAGAACAACTCTCACGTGGGAGGACTGGGGGCAGGAGTTCAATCCACACAGGCGGGAGAGGGGTTGGATGCCACTAGAGAAGAGACAAGATTTTGTCTCGGGGATTGGGTGGGGGAATCCGTCCCTCAGACATGGGGAGCGGCGGAGAGGAAATTTTGCTGGCTCCCAGTGCCGTTAATACCCTTTCTTCTTGTGAGTGTCCGAGACTCTGATTGATCCTTGTTCCCTTGCAGCGGGAGGACATTACAACAAAAGGCAGGCCCAGCTATTTAACATCAGGTGCTTGCGCCAGGTGCCCAAAAGCACTGCAGGGGCTGTGCTCCGTGGGACAGCCTTGAAGGCCCCGCCCTTCACATGACCAGAAGCTCCCACTCCCTGCCATGGGTACTGCTCTGTCTCACTGTGCCTGGGAGAGGAGGTGCTGGGGGGAGTGGCCATACAGCCAACAGCACTGAGAGAAACCAAGGCCGAGCACCTCACTCTCAACACCATGTCCCACCCCAACCCCTGGAGCTGGGGCCAGGTCAGATACTGGCTCGGAAGAATCAGGCTGTCTGGGCTGTGGGGCTGGCCCAGAAATGAGAGCATCTGCAGAACCAGAGATTATGCTCAATAGCCAATGCAGTCTGGGAGGGGTGGCCTGACATGAAGCACCTCCCCTGTTGTCACTGCTCAGACCTTCCCATGGCCCGTGTCATCCCTGATGCAGCAAATGTCTGACCATTCCCCACCTGGGGCCCAATCCACTCACCTGGTGTCTGAACCCTTCCCAGTCAGGAATGAAACTCACCCCTAAAGCTCTGGGGCAGGGAAGGATTCTCCCCATCTGGCAGGTGGGAACTGAGTCATAGAGGAAGGGCTGTGGTCCTGGTCACACAATCCTGGATGTAGATCTGGGTAGTGGACTGGATCCCAGCCTAGAACCTTTCCCCCTCAGGGACCTTCACTTTCTGCCTTTTATTCTCCCATCCAACTAGGGGGTCTGTGAGTGTGAAATGAACAGGGAGGGTGGTGGCATCCTGGCACATAGCATGGATGGGAGCTCCCCTTGGCTTGGACCCCAGGGTCAAAGACATCTTTGTCATCCTGCTGTCTTTCTTTTATTCCTAGGAAGGGAGTCCCACAATGAGGGGTTTCTAGGCTCCAGTAATTCATCCTCGTTCCCGCCCGCACGTATCACCCTGCCCTGCTCTGCCCTCCGGTTTCTTCGCTGTTGACTCTGGCTTGACTCTTGGCTCCAGTCTCTGACTATGACATTGGCGTGACCCTTTTTGGCTCCAGATTTTGGTTATGAACCCTGGCTCAGTATTCGCCTTGCCTTTCTCTAGCCTCACTCCAGGCCCTCCACCCACCCACTCCAGCATTGTCTCTTCCTCCTGATCTTCCCCAACCCCTCAAATTTTGACTACCTGGATTTGATCTTAGGCCTGTATCGGGACTTTGGCTTGGCATGGACTTGGCTGATCTTTGGTCTAACCACCCGGCTTTGACCTCTGGCCTGCACTTGGACACTGGCTCTGGTTCTGCCTGGACATACTCAACAATTCTTGACTCAGACACCCGACAGTATTATAATGGCCCTACCATCAACAAAATCCTAACCCCACCCCATGACCCCTTAGTCCCTCCCACCTGTCATCGGAAGTCCCACTTCAGGGGAGTATTACTTCCGGAGTCAAGGCGGCCACATGACTGGAAGCAAGGTGTGTCATGTGAGTCATCTAAGACCTCCTCCCACTGCCCTCTACAAATGAGGATGGGTTTTGCCCCGATAGGACCAACCCCAAGAGGAGATTTTGACCAATCAGGTCAAGTTCCGGGGCAGGGTAGCCCATCCGGAAGTGGGCTGTATGACCCCCACTAAGAACTCCTCCCAAGGCCCTCTGCCAATCAGAGTGCAGCACCATTACCCCATAAGTCCCAGCACCAGACAGAGGAGGCCATTTCTTACTAGGACACGTGTTTTAGAAATTGTGGAAAGGCTGCTGAGGGGAAACATGGACTCCCTCACCACCCCCGTGATAACTTCAGATTTTGTCTTAACCCCGAGGGTTTTTGACGATCCGCAGAAAAAGTGCTACATTAGCGACAGTCCCGAGAAGGAGGAGGGAGTGACCGAGGGGAGCCCTTGGGTCCAGATGTTGATGGATACACCAGAACCCAAACCCAAAACCCAACTTTTTGTGAGACACCCCGATGAGCATGGTGGCCTCTCTTTGTCCATCCCCTTAGGGGGGGAATGTGATTGTGGCTCTGGTGAGTCATTGGCAGACAAGGTGAACACAGGTAAAATGAATGATTAAGAACTGATGGTGGAGGTCGTGAGATGTTCCAAAAGATCTCTGTTGGCTGCATTGCCCGTGATGGAAGATGGTACATTTAGTTTTGCCATGACATTCATAAACACATCCCATCTTTTAGGTACATGTCTACTAGGAACAGAGCGTGTCTGGGTGATGGTCCTGACTAAGTTGAGCATGTTAGAACCATGAACCACAGAGTCTTTGTACACAAAAGCCCCTCTATCATTCCATGAAGAGATATTTTATAATTGGCCCAGCTTATTTAGCAATAGTAATGCATTTTTCTTATAACGCTTATTCACCTTATCCAACGCTTCCTGAGCAACGGAGTCTGAGGTCTTTGGTGTTTCTGGGGGGTTTGCAGTTACATTCTGTTCCTGTTCTGGTAGAAACAGATTTATTTTCACTTTATCCACGTCGCTCTGCTTCATGTACATTAGGTATCTTTGAAGCACGGCGCTGTAAAGTTTAGCCTTCTAGTATTCGGCTAAGTCAGTTCTTTGAAGAACTGACTTCATTTCAGCATCCAGTAAGCGAGGTGCTGTCATTCGTTAGGCCCCCTGAGGATATAGAGTTCACCAGTGTTCTGAACAAAGCATCATATTTTTCCCAATTCTTTTTAGAATGCCATTCTTTCAGACCCCGCGAGGATACAGCATCCATCAGTTTTCTGAATGAAGCATCAAACTCTTCCCAAATACTAGAACATAGGGGAGCTGTGATGAGCTTATAGTTTTGGGAGAATGGTTTGTCAGTCCTTGGTTTTTTATTCACAACCCCTAGAGCACATGTTCCAGGTTTGTGAATGTGTGTGGTTCTGCACACATTCAGAGCCCCTAGCTAAATTTTAGTCTACGTGTTTCAGATATAATCTGAAACTGTTTCAAAACCATTTATTTGATTTTACCATAATCTGAAGCATTCTCAATTGGCATCTTATTGAATATATCCAGTGCCGAACCAGTCAACTTGGCAACTAAAGTGGGCATCTTTTGGTCCTCAGGAATCTGGTGAAGTACGTATGACCTCTAAAAAGTGAAGACATATTCAGCAATGTCCCCTGTCTCGCTGTATGCAGGACACAAATGTTCCCATTTGTGGATTTTTGGAGAAGTGGACTCACTGGAACATGGGGGCTCTGGTTCTGCTTCTCTAGCAAGTCCAGTTGGTACTTCCTTTCTCCTTCCTTTTCCTCCATTTCTTTGGCTTGTAATTCCATGGCTCTTTGGTGTGCAGCTTCTTCTCTGGCATTCTCCACTGCAATTTCCAGTCCTTTGAATTCCATAAATCTGATATCAGAGGGGTAGCCGTGTTAGTCTGGATCTGTAAAAGCAGCAGAGAATCCTGTGGCACCTTATAGACTAACAGACGTTTTGGAGCGTGAGCTTTCGTGGGTGAATACCCACTTCATCAGACGCAGGTAGTGGAAATTTCCAGGGGCAGGTATATATATGCTAGCTAGCAAGCAAGCAAGCTAGAGATAACGAGGTTAGTTCAATCAGGGAGGGTGAGGTCCTGTTCTAGCAGTAGAGGTGTGAAAACCAAGGGAGGAGAAACTCGTTCTGTAATTGGCAAGCCATTCACAGTCTTTGTTTAGTCCAGAGCTGATGGTGTCAAATTTGCAAATGAACTGAAGCTCAGCAGTTTCTCTTTGAAGTCTGGTCCTGAAGTTTTTTTGCTGCAGGATGGCCACCTTAAGGTCTGCTATAGTGTGGCCAGGGAGGTTGAAGTGTTCTCTTACAGGTTTTTGTATATTGCCATTCCTGATATCTGATTTGTGTCCATTTATCCTTTTCCGTAGTAACTGTCCAGTTTGGCCGATGTACATAGCAGAGGGGCATTGCTGGCATATGATGGCGTATATTACATTGGTGGACGTGCAGGTGAATGAACCGGTGATGGTGTGGCTGATCTGGTTAGGTCCTGTGATGGTGTCGCTGGTGTAGATATGTGGGCAGAGTTGGCATCGAGGTTTGTTGCATGGATTGGTTCCTGAGCTAGAGTTACTATGGTACGGTGTGCAGTTGCTGGTGAGAATACGTTTCAGGTTGGCAGGTTGTCTGTGGGCAAGGATTGGCCTGCCACCCAAGACCCGTGAAAGTGTGGGATCATTGTCCAGGATGGGTTGTAGATCCCTGATGTGTTCTTTGCCCCTCTCTTCTGCACAGCTCCAGCTTCTTACTCGTTTCACTTTCACTCATTTTCCTGTTTTTCTGTCCCTACTTCCCATACCCAAAATAAGCAAACAGAAAATAACAAACTGGTAACCTCTTTGATGGATTTCCAGCCACCACACTTAAATCTCACTTAAAATCACCTCCACTGTATGAAGTGCAAATCTCACACAGAACAAAGCATTTACCATCAGTACCAAATTCTTTGTTCTAACGTTTACCATTAGCAACAAACTTTGCATGATGAGAATCAACAGTATCAGCAAATCTTTTATTACAGGTGTAGTAGGAAGAGAGTCTAAGACATAAGCCCTTGTATCAGAAGCCTGGTTTGAGGCCTGAGGCCTTGGCTAAAGTAGTAGTCAAAGCTTTACTGATATAAAGCAAAGCTAAGCAGTGAGCAAAAGGAAGGAGCTGCTCACAGAATATGCCAAGAACAGGGCTGATATTGCAGAAATACACATTTCTCAGAAATGCCAGACACAGAGTATTCATGCAAACATATGGTACCAGAACATCCTGCTATCAAGAATGGTACAAAAACATTCCCCAAGGATAACAGGAATACACTGACCCCTCCTAAAAGATAAGTCCAGGATAACAGTACATAATAAAGATGTTTTAATCAAACCAACATGTACAAGGTGATGGGTAATAGTGAGCAATATCAGGGGACAGTAGCTATGCCAGAGGTAGTATGTAACTTTTTTGTATCAGAGTATAAAAATGTATCTCAGAGGGAGTATCTTTGTCTGGCTTAGGAAGGAACAGAAAGTCTTGCCATTCACTGAGCTGGTCCATCGTTACAGGCGTACATGGATTAGTGGTCCGGTAGAGTCTGTGGGTTACTAATATCATGTTTTGTCAACAATAAACCTTGCTGGGTGCCTTTGTCCCTTAACAGATCTTGTGATCATTGGGTGGTTTGCTGGGGCAGCACACAGAGGGAACACACACATGCAGGCAAACACCAATCAACATCTAACCATACCAGTGACCCATGATCGCTGATCTGGTAAGTAAGCGAGCTGTCCTCTGTAGGAATCACAATCTTCTAACATGACAGAAAGTTATGGGCTAGGAAACTCCCTTATTCCCTCAATGCAAATCTCCATAGAGTTTGATGAAATTTGAACCCACTGAATCGCCAGCAAGGGCAGGCCCATATGAATTTAAAAAAAGAAAGTTGGGAAACATGGAAAGATGTGTCATTCTGAGGGGAGTTCTCTTTTTGGCTGTTTGTGATGTGACAACTCCCCCCTTGGATGGAATGGCCAAACCCAGAAACATTTGCTAGGATTCCTTCAGCCTGAAAGAAGCGAGGAGCCTTCATCTGCTCCCTCTATAATGCTCCAGTTCCAGGCCGTAGGCAGTGTTAGCAGCCTGGGTTCCCTGCCAAAGCACAAACACCCACAATGGGCCCACTTCCTCTCTCCATGGTCATTTCCTTTGTCCCACAAATCTGTCTTGAGGACACTAACCTGGAACAGGGTAGCACAGCCCCTGAGATTTCCCTCCTCAGTCTCCAAGGGTCAGTACGTCCTATTACACATCTTCCTAATGTCTTTTTATTTTTCTCCTTTCAAAAGTAAATTGTTGTATTTCTGTCTCTTTATGAGACTCCTGCCCTGGCTGAATGCAGATGATTGGAAGCACCTTCTCTCAACATTTCTATTTCCAGTCTATCCTTCTACAGATGAACTGACCCAACTGAATGAAGGCTTTGTGGTAAAGGAAAGACAGACATTTTTGTGAAACAGCGATGTACTTTGTTTGTTCTGGTACTGATTTCACTGAGGGTTCATCAAGAGAACACTTCTGGCTTCTCCACTGGTCAGTTCTCAGCTCAGCATCGATTTTAAACTATATTTGTAGATTGTCATGGAAATAAACATGCCACTGTGTGAACATGATCAGTTTTACTGGGGTTTCTAGTAACAACTCAATGACTTGTTACTTGTTGTAGCCTTATTGGTTTAGTGGAAATCCAGATTCTTATTAACTGTCTTCTTGTCATTATTTTCTATAGAATTCTAGCAGAAATATTCATCCTCTGCATTTATTACTATTCGGGAAACCTTTTCAGTTTGTTCAATTTCAGGTGTGAATTACTCAGGGAGAATTTCCCATTTATCTCCTTGGAGTCAATGAAAGTTTCAAACTGAATTTGCTTGAGGAACAATCATGTTGCTCATCTCAGAATGTTCTCTATCTGGTTTCTCACTTTTACCACATGCCTGATGTGTAAACCCAGCCTGCTACCAAACAGCCGGCCATACCCAGAGGTGGCCCTCCCTTGTCTCTTGGTTTGTTTAATCTCAACATCTCCCTGTGGTGAGCCCTGGAAACTGCACAATTCATTTGGCAAGAAAAACATCCACTAAGGGGAAGACTTTCGGAAAGGGTTTAATGTGAAAAAGGCACAAAGTCAAGCTGAAGAAATTATAGACAAAAAAGCAGGAAAGTTCCACCCCTTCCAAACAATGGAAAATTATACAAAGAAAGCTTATGAACCTTTTCCCACTCACTCTTATAATTCCTGCAACTTTACACAAATCTTATAAAAACACCTGCTTTGTTTATCAACTAGGAAGGGACTTTCTCTGGGCATCATTTCTGAGAGAAAGAGGCAAAGCACTTACATCATCACAAGCTTATTTTGTCCAATCAAATTGTTATGATATTGAACCCCAAAGAATCACCATGTCCCACATCATCATAACCTGTGTCTCCAGGAGGTAGGGACGGGGTTTCCTTCTCCATCCCAGAGACAACTTCACCCCTTAGCGAGTGCCGACTCCAACCTGAAAACACCAAGGGGGAGACATACAGTCAGTGGATCCACTCTATGGTTATGTGTGGCTGCAGAGCAAGGTGGAGTGCACTTTACAGCAGTGGTTCTCAAACTTATTTGATTGTGGCCCCTTTCTTTATATCCATAGTAACAGACACTTCCCCTCCCCACCACACAAGTACATGTACCAACTGAAAAAACAACAACATGCAACTCTCACTAAATAGGAAAAGCAGTAGGGCATTGAGACTAAAAGAGCCATGTAAGTATATAGCTCTCTATCTGCCCAGCTCGAAGGCAGCACTGCCACCAGTAGCAGCGAGAAGTAAGAGTGGCAACACCAGACCATGACACCCTTACTTCTGCATTGCTTCCGGCGCAGTGCTGCCTTCAAAACTGGGCATCCAGACAGAGTGACCACTCTCTGCTCTGGCTTCTCATGCTGCCCCAGAATATATTCTGTGCTGCCTAGTTTGAGAACATCTGCTCCATAGTACGGATTGGGAATCGTTCCCCCTTCAGTCTTGGGTCTATGACAAGTTCTAATCCATCATCTCTATACTTAGTCTGGAGATTAAAACCTTTCGTTTCCAGACCAGGTAAAGTTGCCAGGTGCCAGCTGTAGCTATCTGTCACTTCATGTACAAAACCCAAGCACTTACCAGCAAGGAGCCCTTAGTTAAGAACATTATAACTTTCACTCTGCCCAGCAATGAACATTAGCATGTTATTCTTATCAAGTATTAATCAATACACATTTCATTACCACTGCACCTCCTCTGGAGTGGCTGATGGTGTCTCTGCTCATGACACAAGGGGAAGAGAGGGAGATATTGGACAAGGACAATGGGCAAAGCCCATCCCAGATTTTAAAGGACATGTCATGGGCTCTTTAACACTGGTGCAGCAGTAACAGGACTTTGGTGTTTAGGATTCCGCCCAAAAGATACATGCACAGTGAACTGGTGGGAATCGAGCACATCAGGATGTGGCAGCCACATAAGGATTGGAACCTGGAGGCAGAAGGATCCTAGGTATCTTGCTGGTTTGACCACGAAATACCACACAGGAGGGACCCTGCTGTTCCTCTTCCCATGGCAGGCACTGAAGCCTCTGCTTTGAGGGAATGGAGAAATGAGAGGAGGAGAGTTTTCTCACAAGCATTGGGTTGGCCAGGGCAGTTCATTCGCTGCACACCCACATTTCCAGCCCTCCCATTCTGCAGAGACAGTGTGAAGTGCAAACAATTCTCCATTCACCTGTCTGTGAATCCCTGACCCTGTCATTCGCCCCAGTGTCTTCCTCATCATTCTGCCCCAAAGCAGGGTCACCTTCAGGGTCAGACACTGCTCTGGCATCATCATATCCATCCCCTGGGACATCTCCAGGCAAAGCAGGAGCATCTGACGTAAAGATGTGAAGTAATTAAGAGAATATTCACAGTGAAGATAGAAATAAACTACAAGCCGCAGATGCACCAGCCTCACTGGTCCCTGGGGATCTCTCAGCACTTCCATCTCCAGGACAGTAAGAGGAGCCCTCCTCTGGAACCCTCAGATTGAGGCGTTTCAAATATCACATTGATCTGATACATTTCAATAGCTGGTTGAGTGGATCTTAGAGCTCCCAGATGATGAGGAGAAGGGGAAGTTCTAGAAAGAGGTGACTGGGATCTAGTCCAGAGGGATCGCTCCACAAGGCATTTGGTTACAATAATTACAAATGTAAATAAGTTGGAATTGTCCAGAGTTTGTTTCTGGCTTCCTAAACTGGACATTATTTTAAAATGTTTTTTCAATGCTTTCTCCTGATAAAGTTTACCTCATAAACTGCCATGAGTCTCTGACGTATTAATACCACTGGGAGCTTAGCCAGCTAATAAGGGTGGGACATGGGCCTTGGGTGTAAAATCTCTGTCTCACCCATCCCCCGTCACAGCATGTCTGACACAGCTGTATATAAGCTGTAATAGCTGCATGTCAGGAAAGGCTGGCAAGGAACATTACTGCTATGTAAAAGTCTCTGCTTCAGTGCGTTGTCTTTACAAATAGTGAGTAACCCTAGTGCTCATGGCAGTGTGGATCACAGGGCAGTGACCTGAGCCATGTACCATGTGGGCAACTCCTGAGCAAACTGCTCCTTCAGTCCCTGCAATGGGCCTCTGTCATGGCCTAGAACATCACATGCTTCCCTACCCCTCCACACAGCTCTTGTAAAGCACCTGCTCAGCACCCCCAGCGTTACATCAATAGATAATACTGGTTGGTGAACTTTGTGGTTTTCTTAACAAACCACTATTGTCCCTACTGAGAAATACAGTTTGTTAGGATATAGATATTCAGGCCTGTCTGCACAGGCCTATACTTTAAGAATTTAGGTGTATTCTTATCACTAAGCTAGTTATAGAGGTATAAAAGAAAGAATCAAAATCACTGTCTGTGTAATGGCCTTCTCTTACTGTGACAGGCTAAGGCCTTCAGCTAAGATGTAGTTAGGCAGCCATAAACTGAGAAGTGTATGGTCACATCCTCACATTCCAAACTAGTCACATTGAAATAAGGTGCTAATGGGCTGTTAGGAATATAATCCTGTCCTAATATTTCTATCACCTCCAGAGAAAGAGAAGAGCCTAGAAGATGTAAAAGGAAACTTAGTTTGATAGCATCCTGTCTGGCATGAACTCACTTATCAATAGACACAGCTGGAAAACTCTTATGTCTGTATAGATGTAGTTGTGAAATCCTCATCTCTGTATTGTTTTGTATGTTTATTTGCCTGGTCTCTGTCTGGTTCTGTGATTGTTTCTGTCTGCTGTATAATTAATTTGTTGGGTGTAAACCAATGAAGGTGGTGGGGTATAACTGGTTAAATAACCATGTTACAATATGTCAGAATAGGTTAGTTAAATTTCAGTAAAATGATTGGTTAAGGAATAGCTAAGCAAAACTCAGGTTTTACTATATAGTCTGCAGTCCATCAAGAAGTAAGCAGGGTGGCAGGGAATGGGACCAGGGACTGGGGATGGGGGAATTGGGATCATGTTTTGCTAAAGGGGGAACGGGAACAGGGGATGGGAACAGGAAAGGGACACAGGCAAGGCTCTGTGATGTCAGAGCTGGGAAGGGGGACACTAAGGAAGGAAACTGGAATTGTGCTTGCTGGAAGTTCACCCCAATAAACATCGAATTGTTTGCGCCTTTGGACTTCGGGTATTGTTGCTCTCTGTTCATAAGAGAAGGACCAGGGAAGTAAGAGGGTGAAGGAATAAACTCTCTAACACAGTTCATTTTTCATCAGGGTCACGTTGCTTCCAGGGGGTGGATTCACTGCTTACCTCGGCCGTCTGGAGTCTGGGGGATGTCGTTCAAGGCAGGCTCCTCCACATTATCATAATCCAGTTGAGACCCCCTAAGGGAAACTCCCTCTGAAACAGCAAATACCACACTCAGTCCCTGGCATCAGCAGCGTCTCTTCAGTGCCGGTGGCCCTTATAACTAGAGATTATAACTAGAGCTCTTTATCATGGGACCTGAGAGGGAAAGTCACAGGGGGCCCATGGTGAACAGGGCACAAGTCAGAGAAATACAATAGAACAGACGTCCCAGAAATAACTAGGGGCCCAGAAATAATTGCAGAATCCAACAGCAGCTCTTTTATGTGTTTCAGTGGGAGCAGAATTTGGGCTTGTGCTGAGATAACAGTTTGGGACACGGGCGCTGCCAGGCCAGAGATGGTCTTCCATCACACTGAGGAGGAGAAACCTCCCCGCTGCAGAAATTAAAGCTCCTGCTGGGAGGTCACTGGCCTGATCGTTTGTGAGCTCCTGCTCTCCACTAGCCTCTCAGGTAGCTCAGCGCTCAGCTTGGCAGTGCTCCAGCTTCTCAGCAGAACTGGCTCATCTGCTCAGTGTGTTCTTCCCCAGTCACAGGCTAAACTCCCAAAGGGCCCAAATTCATGGACTCCCTTGAAAGCAACTGGAGTAGAAATGCTGCCCTGTTTACAGTTAGCGATGGGCCCAAACCAGGAAGTTCACATCCAAGATTTTCCTTCAGCTTGTTATAATGACAGGTGCCAGCCCCAAAACTGAGATCCAGAGCTGGGGTCAGAATCTGAAAATTTCCCCTCCCCCAAAGTTCTGGTGGGTTCAGATCAGTGAATTCAGCTGAGGCCTTCCATAATTATAACACAGGACAATCTTCTCGTCTCTGTTACTGAACTGACACCTTCCAGCCAAAGAGACTGACCGGTCTCCTCCAGCTTCTCATCTGAGGAGGTCACTGGGAGCCACTCCCAGGGGTGTGGGTTCAGGAGATGGTCACATGTTCCCATCCTGAGATTCTGCTATAAATCCTGTTCAATGGGATTAGACCCGACTTTGTAAAATGGGAACCATGTGAGGGCAAATGGCTGCGATTGCAGAAAGTGTCATAGAAATTCTGTTCTCTGCCCAGATTTGGGTCTCTCGGCCTGAGTCTGCCCATCCCCCGTTACCTTGTTCTGATCCAGGATCGTTTCCCCCCTCGCTGTCCCTGGTGTAATACTGCAGCTTTGTCACTGAGTCATCTGAACAGGAGACTGGAGAGATGAGAACCAGAAATTCATCACAGTGAGAACAGCAGAACTGTGGGACTGGGGACACATTTAGGGCCTAGAGCGGGATTTCTGGTCTCAGTCTATTCCTTCTTCTATAGGAGATGGTGACTCACAGTGACTCTGAGCGGGGAGAGGCTGACACAGACTCCCCAAGAGAAATCTCCATGTCACTGTGGTAAATGTGACTGAGGGGATGATACAATCTGATCTGAAATATACTGGGGTGAGTGAAGGGCAAGTCTCTGGCTGCTGGTCCAGGGAAGTTCCACAATGGTCCTGGCCTCCTCAGCCACAGAGGGGACTCCTCCTTCTTAAGGGTAAATCCCCACCTTCCACATGAATCAGTTGGTCAGCTCTCCATGGTGTTTCCAGATTAGGCCAAGAAAGGCCCAGAGCAGAGTCTGTGATTCACTGTAACCATCTTGGCAGTGGTGCTGGGGGATGCCCTGAGCATGTTCCCAGAGCCTCATCACAGCACAGCTCTTGGGCAAGATGTTCCTAACAGAGATTGAGACAAAATGGCACAAAGGATAACAGGGCCAGGACTCAAAGTCAAGAGGTTCTCCTGGGCTGATCTCTCTGCTCCGGAGTAGGAGGGAGCTGACTCAGCAGACCAGTGGCTGTGGTGGGAGGGGCGCACAGAACATCCCCTGCTCCAACGCTCCAGGGCAGTTTTCAAATGATAATTTAGCCTGGCCCCAGAGAGTCGCTTTCCTGACCCCTCTCTGGTTACACTCCAAAGCTGCAGGACAGGCAGAGTGACATTAATTGTCCCTAGAATTGGGACACTCAGTGTGTGGTGGGAAAGAAGTCTGTCTCCCTCAGTCAACATGAGTAACTGCTGGTTTCACCGCAGACCCAGCTCCCACATCTAGAGCTTGGCCAAAAAAAAAAAAAAAAACCACCACAAAAAACAGATGGTTTGGTTCTCTGGCCATTGTGGGGAAAAAAGCAAAAAAACCAACCAAAAAAACAAAACCCAACATTGTTTTGAGTTTAGCCAAAAATACCTTTTTGGGGGGTAATTTTGGCAAATGCAAAAGTAGAAAAAAAAAAAGCTTTAATGTTGAATGAAACCATTTGGTGTTCTTTTGGACACTAGTTAATTTTTGTTTGTTTGTTTGTTTGTTTGTTTGTTTTATAGATAAAATTAAAGCAAATTTCTAATGGAAAAGTAATATCAAATTACAAAAATCAAAATGTTTTGTTTAGAAAGTCTTGAAACGAAATGAATTGTTCGGTGTGTATTCAGAACAATTGGGTGAAATTGACATGAATTTGTGACATGTTTCCATGTTTCTGAATCTGTATTTTTCATCAAAACATTTTGTAATGAAGACTTGGGCCCAGCTCCAGTGACAAGCTCATAGGGCTGAAGCTGCGATGATTTAACTTTGCATCATGGGCTCAGATGGAACAGGCATTAGATAGCTGCTCCCTGTTAAGAGTGAGACACACAGACCTGAGTGACTGAATATCTCCTGCTTCTCTCTCGTATATAATCAGGTTATAATCAATCTCCTCGTACACAGCCTCAGAGAAGGGATCCAAGGGTCTTCTAGAGCCTGAAACAAAGGGCAGGGTTTGCACAGGGTCATTGAAACCAGAGATGTGAAACACTATGGGATCATCCAGCCCCTCCTCCTGGGCCCAGTGAGAGCCTGAACCCTACAGCACATTCCCACTGCTGGAATTGAAATGAGCCAGGGGACGGGGTTTCTTTCCACAATAGCCCTTTGATGATGGTTCCCAGGGCCTGTCAGGAAGCTTCCTCACATTCACCTTAAATGTTCCCTTTTTAATGTCAGCTCATTATTCCAGGATATTCCCCTTTGGAGCAGCTTAAATAATTCTTCCCCCATGCTGGTGTTTATCTGCAAAATGGTGATAACACTTTTTTTCCAGACTTTAAGGTCAGATGGGACCATTAGAACATCTAGTCTGACCTCCTGTATAACACAGGCCACTGCATTTCACCCAGATACCCCTAGGTTTGAGCCCAAAGATGCACTTAGACTGAAGCATTTCAGTCCTCAACAGAATAAGCTCTTTGTGCCACAGGCAGAAAGCAGGAGTGATGAACGTACCGCCAATGCCCAAGGCCTGTGCAACGGCAGGGTACTGACTAGATGAGAGATGCCTAGATAATCCTGGCAGGAGATCCATGCTCCATGCTTCAGAGGAAGATGAAAATCCCCCAAGGTCCCTTTTTGCCAATCTGCCCGCGGGAAAATTCATTCCTGACCCTAAATCTGACAATTGGTTGGACCCTGAGCTTGTGGAAAAGACACACCAGCCAGATATCTTAGAAAGAGCTTTCCCTATACAACCTCAGAGGACTGGTCCAGCCCATCGAGCGTCACAGCTCCCTCTGTAGCTAATATCTGATGCTTCAGAGCAGGACAAGAAACACAACAAAGCAAAATAAAACACAAATATGGGGGCTTCACAGATTCCTTCCTGACTCCTGCAGGCAACTGGCTGAAGCCCTGAAGCACGAGAACTGATTATAGTCACTATCTTACTACAAAGTTGTGAATGTTATGTGTATGTTGATGGCAATCCCGTCCTCTATCTTCTTGCCAAGGAACTGGTAGCCAATGTTTGTACAGTGTGCTATAGATGTAAAATCCCCTCCTGTGCAAGGTTTGAGTACAATACAGTATAATGCTCCCTTCACACACTTCTCCTTCCTAAAATGGTCTTTTCTACTGGATCCCTCTCTTCAGAACTATTTACCACAGCTTGATTTTTATACACATTTTCCCCTGAAAATATTTGCAATTTCTCTAGGTCCCTTTTCAATGATATTTCTCCTCGTGATATTCAGAATCTCTCCCTGTGACAGATACTGCAACTCCAGGAAGTATCTTTGGGAATCACTATATTAAATCTATGAATGGTTTATGTTCTACTGCATGTGGGAGGGTTACCACAGCTCCTCCAGGAAGAAAAAAACAGTGTGTGTGTGTTTTCAGGGTTTGTGTGTGTGGTGTGGTTAAGGTGAATCACTGAGATTGTAAGCAACTCCAGAAAGGTAACAACCTTCATGGTGGTTTACCCAGACTGGTTCAAACTGGGTTACCAGGGAGCAAGAGACAAAAAAAGACTTCTGATATCAAAGGCTGAGTTTAAACAGACTCAAGGCCTTCATTTTGATTCAGCTAATGGGCAGGACTTTCTGTCCATGGGGATCCCAACACTGAATCGTTGGAGGGATGTTGGTCTACCAGGCTGCTCATGAGGAAGATGGGTGAATTCTGGTATGTTCAGCAAGTGTGGAGGAATTTTTATTGTTTTTAAATGTTTTCTCTATCATAATTTTATCCTAATAATAAGGTGCAGTTTGGTGACAGAGAGCTCGGTGGTGACCGCTGGCAATACACTTCTCATAGCCCTTGGGGAGAACACGCAGCATGGGGGCTGGCCTGTGGGCAGACTGGCTTCCTGGGGTTATCACAGTGGAAGGCAGAGGGCTGTGCAGCTTTAAAAACCCCTGGTCACAAGGAGGTGGGACAGAAGGTCACCAGCCAAAGACAAGTGTTGGCTGGAGGCCTGAGTAGGCACTTCTGGAGTGGACACCGGAGGATGGGGGGGATACAGATGCCTCTTCTCTGAAACTGTGACACTCCCTAGCTAGTATCATCTCCAAATATCATGGCTGGGCTGATCCACTGCCAGACAGTTAATGAAATATTAAATGAGGGAGGTGTAAACAGGCCCCCTTGTCCACCCCACGCAGCCAGGTATCGCCCCTCACCCTCACACCCTACAGCCCCCCAGTTATTCATAGATTCTAGGACTGGAAGGGATCTTGAGAGGTCATCAAATCCAGTCCCCAGCCCTCATGGCAGGACCAAATACTGTCTAGACCACCCCTGACAGACATTTAGCTAACCTGCTCTTAAATATCTCCAGAAATGGAGATTCCACAACTTCCTTAGGCAGTTTATTCCAGTGTTTGATCACCCTGACAGTTAGGAACTTTTTCCTAATGTCCAACCTAAACCTCCCTTGCTGCAGTTTAAGCCCATTGCTTCTAGTTCTGTTGCTGACACCAGGGGTGCCCAAGGCAAACAACAGTGATTCGTGCCCGGAGTGCTTCAGCGCCAATCAACACACCAGGGGGAGAAGCAAGCAGAATTTATTTGAGATCTCAAAGTGATGCTGGGAGACTAGTATGCCTCAAATCCAGCACCCCTAAAACAAGCAGTCTGTTCCTTTATATCCATGAGAACTTTTCTCGCTGACTAGCAAGCCCCCGTTTCCCCTCCCTCTTCTGTCCGGCTGCAGCATTCTTTTCTCACACACTTCTTTCTCTGTCTTCCCCCTCCCTCTCCCCCTTGTAGAGTTACATTGAACAGTTAATTAAAGCTGGCGTGAATTATGATCTTGTCTTTGTAAACCATTATCTCCTCTCCCTTGACCAAAAGTATGCAGGCTTCATTATTTTTGCTCCATACCAGTTTGAGCAGCCTTACAACTGATAAGGCTCCGGACACCTGGCCTTTTGTTTATTTATTGGCCTGCTAGGTCAATTAGAGTTTAAACATGGAAGGACTCTTGTTCACTAGAGACCTGAAACAGGGAGACTTTATATCATTATTGCCTTTTACCTTCTAAGTTACTTAGGATTATCCTTAGTGACACCAACAGTTCTATCCTTAGAGGCTAAGGTGAACAAGTTTTCTCCCTCCTCCTGATGACACTCTTTTAGATACCTGAAAACTGCTATCATGTCCCCCTCTCAGTCTTCTCTTTTCCAAACTAAACAAACCCAGTTCTTACAGCCTAGCTTCATAGGTCATGTTCTCGAGACCTTTAATCATTCTTGTTGCTCTTCTCTGGACCCTCTCCAGTTTCTCCACATCTTTCTTGAAATGTGGTGCCCAGAACTGGACACAATACTCCAGTTGAGGCCTAACCAGCGCAGAGTAGAGCGGAAGAATGACTTCTCGTGTCTTGCTCACAACACACCTGTTAATGCATCCCAGAATCATGTTTGCTTTTTTTGCAACAGCATCATACCTGCTGACTCATATTTAGCTTGTGGTCCACTATAACCCCTAGATTCCCCTCTGCCATACTCCATCCTAGACAGTCTCTTCCCATTTTGTATGTGTGAAACTGATGGTTCCTTCCTAAGTGGAGCACTTTGCATTTGTCTTTATTAAACTTTATCCTGTTTACCTCAGACCATTTCTCCAATTTGTCCAGATCATTTTGAATTCCTCCAAAGCAGTTGCAATCCTTCCCAGTTTGGTATCATCTCCAAACTTAATAAGTGTACTTATTTGTCAATATCTAAGTCGGTGATGAAGATATTGAATAGAGCTGGACCCAAAACAGACCCCTGTGGAACCCCACTTGTTATAACTTTCCAGCAAGATTGGGAACCATTAATAACTATTCTCTGAGTATGGTTATCCAGCCAGTTATGCACTCACATTATAGTAGCCCCATTGCAGAGGCATTTCACACAGTGACAGCAATCAGGACCTACTTCTATGCTGTACCCTGGCACTTCGCACCTGAACCCCCAGGATGATTAAGACCAGGCAGACCAGGGCCCCCAGGATAATGCAGATGATCACGGGTGCCATGACTCTTCCACTGTCAGTCAGAGGGCGTCACGGAGGTGCTGGATGGAAATGAACATGCAACAGAGAGAGATTAACCTTTGAGTGTTGGGGGAAGAGGGGTCATAGCTTTCCCACTCAGATTTGAACCTTAGCGTTCATAACCTGAGAAGATAGCATGAACCCCTCTAAGCTTAATTACCAGCTTAGATTTGATATCGCTGCCACCAGCCAATTTCCAGTGTTTGGCTCACTCTGGTCTCCCCAAAACCTTCCCTGGGGAACCCCAAGACTCATAGGCTCTGAGTCTTACCACAAAGGGAAATAAACCATTCCCCCCACCTCTCTCCCACCCAGAATTTCCTCTCTGGGCTAACCTGAGAGTTACTGATGCAACCTCTTTACATCACAATACCAAGAAGCATGTCTCCTCTCTTCCACAAAGAGACAAACCTAAAGACAAGGAAACAGAAAAGATTCTATCTCTCTTCCCCCGTAGCTTCTTCCCGCCCTGGGACACTAGGAGAGTTAAACACAGAGAGCAGTTTCCCCCTCCCCCCTGTCTTTCCTTTCTCCCACCAATTTCCTGGTGGGTCAACTAGAAAAAAAAACACAACAAGGCTCAAAAAGCAAAACTTTTAATAAAAAAAGAAAGAAAGAATAGAATAACAGTTCTCTGTAACCTAGATGGTAAGATACAGGGTTTTCAACTTATAGAAAATGAATAAACAATAGAAAAGGGATAAACAGCCTTACCCAAAACAATACAATTTAAAGTACTTATAGCCAAAAACACCTAAAGACTCCACCAGCCAGCTACACAGATGCAAATACAGCAAAACAATTTAAAAGACTATACTTTTGCTAACTTTGTACTTACAACTGGGAAACAGAAGATTAGAAGGACTGGAAATAGACCCTCTCATAGCTGAGAGAGCACAGAACAGACAAAGACCCAAGACCAAGAAACACCCCCAAATTCCCTCCCTTAAGCTTTGAAAAATCCGGTTTCCTGATTGGTCCTCTTGTCAGGTGTTTGGTTCCCTTTGTTAACCCTTTACAGGTAAAAGAAACATTAAGCCTTAGCTATCTGTTTATGACAACATGCAACAGAGAGAGATCAACCTTTGAGCGCTGGGGGAGGAGGGGTCATGGGGGAGCTCCCCAGTCAGTCATTGCACGGCACAGGACTGTAGGGTCACAGGCTGGGACAGTCTGTGCACCATGGGAGAAGCTCACAGGCTGCTGTTTAAATCATGGGCCTTGCCCTGTCAGCTGGAGCCAGCAGACAGGAACTGTCCTGCTCAGCAGAGCCTGAAGCTGCCACCCGGGTGTCGTTCGCCCCTAGATTTCATACTCCATTGAAAGGAGCTCCTTCTCTCAGGCTGCATCTTGCAGCTCATCCCCTGTGACCCAGCACCAGGAAAATTTAACCCTTGATGAGAGGAGGGGGATGCTTTAAATGGGGTATTTGGAGAATCTGTCCTCTCTGTCACACCTGCTAAGAGAAAAGGAAGAGAGTTTGAGCTTGGAGAGAGGAGGAGCTGACATGTTGGTTCCCAGGGGGAAACCTCACTTCTGAGAGTCACTGGTTGTCTCTGGCTGTAACCTCCACAAACTCCCTCACAGCAGCACAAGGCCTGTTTCTTAGTGATTTAGGGCCCAAGTCCCTTGTGCTCTATGCAGCAATGAGCACTCTAGTAACAAACCAGCACACTGGGGCCTGTGATGGATGCAGGGGTTATATGGGCTGATGACTGAGCCAGTCTGACTCCACAAAGGTCCCACCCCACACCATCCATGATGCTCCTGCATACAGGAGATGGGAGGGCCTGGTCTGAGACCAAAGGAGGGTAGGCTGATCCATCCTCCTCCCTGAAAATTACAGCATGTACCAGAAACATCTCCTGTCACTCACCTGAACAATTCACAGCAGCATCTTCCTTATGGTCACAGTTGCTCTCAACCCAGGGCTTGGCAGGACAGTCCCAGAGAGATGACTCTGTCCCTCGGCAATTCAATGTCTCCACCCAGATGGGAACAGTCCCTTCGCCAAATGCAGCCTCGCCCGGGGCAGACACAGCAGATCCACAACCCAGTAGTTTACACACAACATTAGCATCTGCCATGTCCCAGGAGTCATCACAAACTGTTCCCCAGGAGTCATGGTACCAAACCTCCACTCTCCCTGAGCATCTGTCCTCTCCTCTCATGACGCGTAACTTCTCCTGGTCTGGAAATGCAGAAACCTCACGTTACTGGGGCAACTGGGAAAGTCCTTAGGGCCCAAGGGTGAGACACAGAGAAGCAGAGATACCTGTGCAGCTTGGAGAGTTCGGGCATTTGGCAAACAGGGTCTGAGTTGGTTTTGCTTTTTTTCCTATGGAGAGAAAATGCTGACGTGAATGCACTGGGCTGTGTGTATGATGTGCGGGTAGAATTTATCTGTATTTTAAACCCCTAATTTCAGCACAGTATGAACTGAAATGTGAACTCGGGGTCATTTAATACCTATTTAATTTGCTATTGAGCTGTTACTCAGACACACAGGCCGACATGCACTCAGACTTGTGGGGGATTCCAGTCTTGACCCAAACTGCACAGCCTGGGCCCATCTCTGATTTTTCATCCCAAAAGGATTAATAACCACAGAGCTGTCTAATGATGGTCTCTAGGGAGAGGCTTTTCTTGACTCTCACACTACCTTAGTGCACTGTATGACTCCGGTTTCTTTTAGAATTAATTGATTAATTTTCATGTTTGCTGTTAATCAGACAAGTGCTTATTCCTATAAAACATCATGAAAATATGTTTGTATCTTGTGTTGAGAATTTACATCTGCCTACACTGAGATGTGAAGAACAACAAGTTCTATCCCAACTTTTCAATTAATTAAACACATTGCATACATGTATGTTTGCATGAGCACATGCAGGTAATTTCAGAATTACCAGTGCAAGAAATATGGGTCTCTTCTGCTCGGTTATCACATGACTTTGGATGCCAGGGCTCTGATGGGCACTGCCAGAGTGAGCTGTGCTGCTCACTGCATATAACTTGGTCCAGCCACATGGGACCAGAACCTGCTCCATATTCAAAGTCTCTTGCAATCTGCCCTCCATCCCCACAGTTCAGTTGTTTGCAGAAAATTGATGGGGTGTCTCCAGACATCTGATTGAAGCAAACACTGCCCCATGTCCCATTGTAGAAAACCTCCAGCCGCCCAGCACAGTCACTGTCGCTCACCAGCCTCAGATCTGTGAATTGTAGAAGGAAATATACATAAAGGGAATTTAAATTGTCTGATTCTGAAATGAACTGCCGTGTGAAGAGTGAAATACCAGCAATTGCTAATGAGCCTGTGCATCATTCTGCAGGAGCAACTGCTAGAGAACCACTCCAAGAATGAGAGACTCTTTTACACACCACAGGCCCCCTAGAAATACAGTGGGTATCTCTGGAAGGTCACTTTTTACCACAGCTACAATCAGATTGGAACAGATAAAGGCCGGGAAGGATTGTGACATTGGCAGGCCAGATGCCAGCTCTTGCCCAGGCTACGATCATTAGCTGAGAACTGACAATCTTGTAGCTGAGGACCAGGCCAGGTCACCTGTATGTTAGTTTTGCTCAAAACAAGTATTAGTCTTGTAAGAAGGTATTTAGTGTTTAGACTCTATGAAATGGTTGTTAGTTGCTGCAGGCATTAATCTCACTTGTAATGTCTGTGGTCTATGCTACAAGAAAATATGTAAGTTTTGCTTTATAACTGAAAATGTTTGCTCTGAACTTGTGAACTCAGGCACAGGAATGATCCCGCCCATCCATCCCCTGCATGTAGTACATGCAGAAGACCTCATCCCATCACTTTGAAGCCTGAAAGGAGGAGATAAAAATAATAGATATGAAGATTTTTCATATTTTTGGCTGTTTGAACTGTCACAGGCCGAGAGACACCAAACTGAAGCCAGAGACCCCGAGGGGTTATCCCTGGGTCAGCGCTGAAGGACATTTGGAATTGACAGATCACTACAACTCTGTCACTCCTAGGATGTAAATGATAACTCATCTGTGTGTATATGTTTGTTTGCTTTAACCGTGTGAATAACCCTTTTATTTCTTTTATTTCTAGTTAATAAACCTGTATATATTACAGAATTGGCTACAACCATTGTCTTTGTTATAAGATCTAGGTTACCAACTGATCTGAGTAAATGACTGGTCTCTTGGGACCGGAAGAAACCTGAATGTGATGTGATTTTTGGTGTAAGCGACCAATTATCACTAAGTCCAGTTTGTCTGGGTGACAGCATAGACTGGAGAGTCAGAGGGGACTGTCTGTGGCTCCATGGTAAGATAGATACAGTGATCCTGGACTAAGTTCCCTCTAAGCTGTGCAGACATGCGTCCGCACAGCAGGCTATCAAAGGCTGCATAGACACACAGCCACAGGTGCTTGGACTGGAGAGGCATCTCTTCCCCAGCCCCAGGCTGCTGCAGCAGGAGAAGGCTCAGGGGAGGTCTCTTCCAGCTGCAGCTCCACAGCAGCCTGCACCCCATAGCCCACACCCCCATGGCCCCACCCCATCCACAGCCCCACTGGATAGCCTACACCCCCAGCCAGAGCCCTCACCCCTCCCCATGCTACCAAATCTCCGCCCCAGCCATGGGCCGCCTCCCACACTCCAAACCCCTCAGCCCCAACTCCACCACACATCACCTCTATACTGGTGCACATAAAAAAATCCATTCTGCTCATGGATGTAAAAAATTAGAGGGAACATTGGTCCAGGAGTTCACATCTGTTACTGTCCTGGTGAAAAGCGACAAAGAGTCCTGTGGCACCTTATAGACTAACAGACATATTGAAGCATGAGCTTTCGTGGGTTAATAGCCACTTCGTCATATCAGGGCTGGCTCTAGGTTTTCTGCCGCCCCAAGCAAAAAAAATTTGGGCTGCCCTCCGTCCCAGCCCTGGACTCCCCCGCCCTCACTCACACTCCCTGCCGCCCCAGTGCTGGGCTTCTCCCTTTCCCCCACACCAGTGCCCTCCCCCCACCCCACTGCTACCCCAGCCCTGGACTCCCCCTTGTCCCCCCCACCGGTGCCCCCCCATACCTCCTGCCGCCCCAGCCCTGGACTCTCCCCCTCCCCTCCACCTGCACCCTCCTTCTGCCGCAGCTCTGGGTCACTGGTAACTCGCTCCCAGGGCAGGTCATTCAGCAGGAATTTTGGCTGTGCACAAAACACAGACAGGATTGGTTCCCATATGGTTACAGAGCTGCAGTAAAGTGGAACAATTTTCAGCTTGTGTGATTGGATAACATCTGGATGCATATTATAAGATTTTCCTCCATAAATGAGGAAAAGTTGAGGTGCCTTTATTATTCTTTTGTTCCACTCTTTCTTTCTGTGGGGAATTTGCCAATGTAATATCACTGTCTTCCTTTTAAACAAACAAACAAACAAACAAACAAACAAACAAAGAAAAGGCAATGGCTGTTGAAAATAGCAACTCCAGTCCTAATAACCACTGGGAAGCATTTCTTGCTCAATTTTATCCTACTTTGTCTATAGCAAGTTATAGTGGATCAGTATATTTGATTTGGGAGAAATGAAATAACAGCTGCCCAAACTGAGCTTGCACACTCCTGAATTTTGAGGTGTTCAAATCTGGAAGGCAGGTGCTGTGGAGGGAGAGGGAGGAGGGGAGCTGTGGGCTCCGTGGGGGAGCACGTCAGCAAGTATGCAACAGCGTGTCTGGAGCTGCGCGGAGCCAGACACACTAGTCTGAATGGCACAGTAAGTGGGTTTAGAGGGTTGGAGAAGGGGTAGGGGATTCCGGGGAAGCAGTCAAGGGACAGGGAGAAGGGGGAGTGGATGGGGTGGAGGTTTGGGGGAGCAGTCAGGGGACAGGCAGCAGTTGGATAGGGATGGGAGTCCCAGGGGTTTGTCAGGGGACTGGTGGGGGTGGGGTTCTGGGGGGAAGTTGGGAGGGGGTCTCAGGAGGGCGCAGTTGGGAACAAGGAAAAGGGAGGCTTAGATAGGGGCTGGGGTCCCAGGGTGCAGTTACGGGCAGGGGTCCTGGGAGGGGGTGATCAGGGGACGGGGGGGCGGGGTTGGATGGGTTGGGGTTTCTGTGGGGGGCAGTCAGAGGGAGTGGATGGAGGCAGGGTGGGGCTTCCCTCCCCGTGGATTGTCCTGTTTTTTGAATGTTAATATATGGTCTCCCTGCCATTCACAGCACTCACAGCACTCTGCCACATGAGGTCCCCCTCCTTCCTTTCCAGTTAGTGGTGGCCAAGGGAATGCTGGGATATGTAGTTCTTTCCCTGCTCCAGGGCTGGCTCTATAGGCAGGGAGCTAACCATAGAATTACAGCTCCCAGAGCCCCCTATTGGTTCGCAGCTCCCATGCCGCCCCTGGAAATGGGCTGCCCCAAGCAGGTGCTTGCTTTGCTGGTGCCTAGAGCTGCCCCTGGGTCAGACACATGTGGTGTGTGTCATAAACAGATAGTTAAAGGTTAATGCCTCGTTTACCTGTAAAGTGTTAAGAAGTTCACCTAGCCTAGCTGACACCAAACCAGAGGAACCAACTGGGGGAACAAGATGTTTGAAAAGGAAGGAGGGAACTTTCCTTTGTTTAGTCAGTTTCAGTTTCAGCTGGAGTGAAAAAGATCAAGGAACCAGCCTCTTATCAGAGTAGTAAATTTTAGAAAGGAATAAATAAGTTTATGTTTATTTTCTTTTGTGACTTGTCTTGGTGCCATTAAGGGAATTATCAAATTAGGTATTCTTGTGTGTATTAAGATTTTTGCCCAGGGGAACATCTTGTGTTTTCAATCTATTGTCTGTGAGATCAGCTGATATGCTGTTCCCCAGAGGTTTTTTTCTTTCTTTCTTTCTTCTACCTTTCTTTTCTTTAATTAAAAGCCTTCTTTTAAGAACCTGGTTGATTTTTTCCCTGATTGTTTTAGAGCCAAGGGAATTGGATCTGGACTCACCAGTTAGTCTTGAGGGGGAAAAGGGAGGGGGAAGGAGTAATTCTTCCTTGTTTTTGAGATCCAAGGGAATTAGGTCTGGACTCACCAGGAAATTGGTGGAGGAGTCTCTCAAGGCTATCCAGGGAGAGGAAGGTTTTGGAGGGAAAGAGAGTCATCCAGGTACTCAGAAATTCTGGATGGTGGCAGCGAGACCAGATCTAAGCTGGTAATTAAACTTAGAAGCGTCCATGCAGGTCCCCACATCTGTACCCTAAAGTTCACAGTGGGGGTGAGACCTATGACAGTGGGTCTTGGTGAAATCTATTTATAGACACACCACCAGTTTGGGGTATTGCCTTGTTTCTCACCATCTGCCCTGAGGTGGGCACTCAGAGCCGTGAGCCACTCCAGACAGCGTGACAGGGATCATGAGATCAAATAATTTGACCTTCTGTAAAACAGCTGCATAGAGCCTAATAACTTGAGTTTAACTTAAGCAGAGCATCCAGAAAGGCATCTGGTCTAGACAGAAAGACTTCAAGAGATGCAGAATGCACCATTTCTCTGGTAGTTTGTTCTGATAGTTAATCACCCTCCCTGTTAAAAAAAGCTGGACCTTATTTCTGATGAGAATTTGTCTGGTTTCAGCTTCCAGCCATCGATTCTTTTTCTGCCTTTCTCCATTAGATTAAAGAGCTTTTTAATAAGTGGCATGTTCTCCTTTTGACAGGACTTATGCACTGTAATCAAGTTACCTCATAATCGTTTTGATAGGCTAAACAGATTCAGCATATTAAGTCTCTCACCATAAGGCTCTTAATCATAGATCACTTTTGTGGCTCTTCTTTGCTCCCTCTCCAATTTTTGCAGGCATCAGAACTGGACACGGTATTCCAGTATCTGTCTCACCCGTGCCGTAAACAACAGTAAAATTTAGTCTCCCACTCCTACTCTCTGCTCCCCTGTTTATACATCCAAGGTTCTCATTAGCCATACACGGCACTTGGAGCTCATGTTTAGTTATTTCTCCACCAGGACCCTACATCCTTTTCAGTCACTGCTTTCCATGATACAGTCTCCTTCAGACCCCTGAGATGCAGCATTCTAACATTAGGGAAATCTTGTAATATCTCCAATATCTCTGGGTGGGAACTGAGGACTTTCTAATGGTGACCCCAGTAGGTAGTCACACAAGGCAAAGGAAGGTAGAGACAGTCAGGGAGAGTATTATTGTCAGCAATCTCCTTAAACATCTGCCCCCTCCATTCAATCCCCTGGTAACCAGGCTCACATGACCATTCACATAACTGACCTGAGCAGAGAACTCCCGCGTCCTCTTTGTGTCTGCAGTTGTGCTGGCCCCAACCCCTGGAAGGACATATCCAGAGATTGGATTCATTCCCGGAGCAGTTCACATCATCCAGCCTTATCTGCCCAGATCCTTGCCCATAATGAGCAGAGACAGTTGCATTGAGGGCATGTCCACATCCCAGTTGTTTGCAGACAACATTGGAGTCCAGCTGGTCCCAGAAATCATCATAGATTGTCCCCCAGCTGCCGTTCTAATAAATCTCCACTCTCCCGGCACAGCGACCTGCCCCATTCACCAGTCTGATCCACCTACTCCCTGCAGGGATAGATCCCAGCTGTTAATATGTATGTTCCTACTGGACAGAGAATGTCTGTGAGATTTAGAAATGAATCACCTGAGCAGACAACACCGACGTCCTCAGCAATTCCTGCCTGGGCTGTCTCAGATGTGGAGTTGTCACAGAGTGTCAGACAAGTCTCATTTCCTGCACACTGGAGCCTTCTGAGGCCCACAGGGCCTGTTCCTCGCTCAGACTTAGGGGGATTATAAGCTTTCTCAGCGACTCCACACTGGAGCTGCCTGTACACCATGCTGGCATCATTCATGTCCCACTGGTCATCCAGCACTCTGCCCCACGCACCACAGAGGGAAATCTCAACTCTCCCATCACACCGGCTCTCTCCATTCAGCAGCCTAAGTGACTCAGAACAATCTGGGCTCAGGAGATAGAAAATAGACTGAATAACACTCTCTGTTATACATTAGAAATAATACATAGTGTACATGAAATTATGGACTGTTTCTCAATAAGAAGGTATCACCCAGTGATCAGAGTATTTCACAGAGTTAAAGGGAACGAGCTCTGTCAGAAGACATGTATTCTTTTCACTCTATAAGTGGAAGGTGCTATAAGGATTGTAACACTCTGAGCTTGACAGAAGGGCTTGCTAGCAGCCCCTGTAAATGAGTGAGCGGGGGAATAACTGCAGGTTACTGATTGGGAAAATAGTCTCTCTGTGTGGTGATGGAATGGCTTCTGAGGTTGGTAGTCACTTTATCCAGGCCTAAATGCCTGGAAGCCAGTGAATGGCATCTGCACAAGCACTTACCAGTTGGGTTGTAAATGATTTAGGCAAGTTTGCCTTGAGGGAGTTTGGCCAATGGAAGAGCAGGGCTCATGGTGGTCAGGAGCAGGTTACTGTTGGTAAATTCCCCTAGTTCCCCCTGATCTTTGCTCAGTAGGTGGCAACTTTTTAGGTTCACCTGGGTCCAGTGCAGGAGCTGGTGGTTCTGACTGCAGCTGTCCCCTGAAGTGTGGTGTCATCTCTGAGACTACGTCTACAGTACAAAATTAATTCAAAGTTATTTCATTCGAATTTCCAGAATCGAGTTCATACATTTGATGTTATGTGTCTTCACTAAAGCTCGTGAATTCGGCGGAGTGCATCCACAGTACCGAGGCTAGCATCAAATGGCAGAGCATTGCACTGTGGTAGCTATCCCACAGTTCCTGCAGTCTCTGCTGCCCATTGGAATTATGGGTTAAGCTTCCAGTGCATGATGGGGCAAAAACATTCTCACAAGTTTTTCTGGGTGTCTGCCGTCATTCGCTTCTCCCTTCATGAAAGCTATAGAAGATGCCATGCTGCCAGCAGATAGTGCATCACGGTGCACCACCTGTCTCCTGGTATGTTGAATCCACTTCGAATGTCCTCTCTTCTTTCTATCTACTCTTTCATCTTACCATTTCCCGCTGTTTCTCGGCCATCGTGAACAGAGCTGCACAGCTTCCTCCTCTTTTTCCATGTTGTTTTTCCTGGGCTCCCATGGAAGCTACAGAAGGCAACAATTTCCCACCGTTTCTCAGCCATCGTGAACAGAGCCACACAGCTTCCACCACAAACTCTGCTCACGTTTCTGTCGCAAACTCTGCTCTCACCGCTTTTTTCATGTTGTTGGTCCTGGGCTCCTGTTGAAGATACAGAAGGCAACAATTCCCTGCTGTTTCTCACCCATCGTGAACAGAGTCACACAGACAATCTGGAGAAAGCAGCGGAAGCTGTCCTGGGCTCCCGTGGAAGCTACAAAAGACAACCATTTACCGCCTTTTATTGGCCATCTTGAACCGAACAGCTCATTCCGTGCCCTTTTTCAAGGATTATCCATTCAGGCATCATTGCGCAGCAAACATGGAGCCTGCTCAGATATCTGCTGCAGTTTTGACCATTGTAAATACCTCATGCATTATCCAGCACTATGTTCAGTATCTGCAAAACCGGGTGAGGAAGCGAGGACAGTGCAATTACTATACTGATGAGAACATGGACACAGACATTCCTAGATGCACGGCATGTGGTGATTGGGAGATCATGATGGCACTGAGCCAGGTTCCTTCCGTGGAACGCCGATTTTGGGCCCGGAAAACAAGCAGAGCCTGATGATATTGCATAGTGTTGCAGGTCTGGGACGATTCCCAGTGACTGCGAAACTTTCCTATGCATAGGGCCTCTTTCCTGGAACTTTGTGACTTGCTGTCACCTGCCCTGACGTGCAAAGACACCAAAATGAGAGCATCCCTCACTGTTGAGAAGCAAATGGCCATAGCACTGTGGCAGCTTGCAATGCCCGACAGCTACCAGTCAGTCGGGAATCAGTTTGGAGTGGGCAAATCTACTGTAGAGGCTGTGGTGCCTCAAGTAGCCAATGCAGTCATTGACCAGCTGCTATCAAGGGTAGTGACTTTGGGAAATGTGCAGACCACTGTGGATGGCTTCAATGTGCTGGGGTTCCCTAACTGCGGTGGGGTGATAGACGGAACACATATCCCCGTCTTGGCCCTGGCACACCGTGGTGACCAGTACATGAACCGCAAGGGATACTTTTCCATGGTGCTGCAAGCACTGGTCAATCACAAGGGACATTTCTCTAACATCAGCGTGGGATGGCTGGGAATGGTGCATGACGCTAGCATCTTCAGGAACTCTGGTCTGTTTGAACAGCTGCAGGAAGGGACTTACTTCCCAGACCAGAAAATTAGTGTTGAGGATGTTGAAATGCCTATAGTTATCCTTGGGGACCCAGCCTAACCCTTAATGCCATGGCTCATGAAGCCGTACGCAGGCACCCTGGACAGTGGTAAGGAGCAGTTCAACTATAGGCTGAGCAAGTGCAAAATGGTGGTAGAAGAGCGCAGCAGGGCACGCTGCACATCAGAGAAGTTTTGAAAGCCAGTTTCATGACTGGCCAGGCTACAGTGTGACAGTTGTGTTTGTTTCTATCGAACTTATCCACCCCCTATATATATGAAAAGAAATAAAGTCAAAATTGTTTAAAAACTGTTCTTTATCATTTGATGCACAACACATTGAGAGAAATTAGAAGTTAGACTGTGGGACGGTTGGGGGATTGGGTTAGGTGAGTGGAGGAGGAAGGAAGGACAAGTCTAGAAACCAAATAAAAAGTTTGCATATACCAGCTTTCTGGTGCTTGGGTCATCCTCTGGGCTTGAGTGTGTGGATCCCCGTAGCCTCCCCCTTCATGTTCTTGGGCATCTGGATGAGGAGGCTATGGAACTTGTAGAGGAGGGAGTTTCGTCATACAGGGGCTGCAGCGGAAGTCTGTGGTCTTGCTGCCTTTACTGCATTAGATCCACCATACAGCAGAGCATGTCAGTTTGCTCCCCCATGAGCTTGACCATAGCGTCCTGCCTGCTCTCATTGCGCACCTCTCTCCTCTCTTTGTGTTCCTCTAATGCTTTATGGGACTCCGCAATTGTTTGCCTCCATGCATTGAGCTGAGCCCTATCAGTGCAGGAGGAATGAATGAGCTTGGCGAACATGTCATCCTGAGTTTGTTTTTTCCACCTTCTAATCTGGATCAGCCTCTGGGACAGAGTAGATAGGTGCTACATTGAAAAATTTGCACCTGCAAGAGGAGAAAAAGGGAGGGTAGTATTTTAAAATATACATTTCAGAGAACAAAGCGGGCACTTTGGTATGAGTAAACCATCACACATGGCCAGGCAACAGTATTCATCTAGCAGGCAGCCCCTAGGGGCATGCGGGGTTCTGCTTCTTCTACATTCATTTCAATGCCTTCAAACTGATGGGCCCCCTTTCCCACAGCAAGCAATGCCTGGTGGATTTGCCTTCTCCAGGGTCATGGAACAGGAGCCCACCTTGGGAGTGAGGGGAGGCTATTGGATCCAGGATTAAGCTTAGTTCTTGGCTAGAGGGGAAAACGGATTCCCCACTTGCCGCCTGTGCACTGTTCTCCACCTCCTCTTCCTCTTCATCCTCCAATGTCTCTTCCTCCTCGCTCCGTGCAACTCCCCCTTTGCAGGTGTTCATGGACAGTGGTGGGGTAGTGGTGGCATCACCCTCCATAACTGCATGGAGCTCACGGTAAAAGTGGAATGTATGGGGCTGTGATCCAGGGCGCCCGTTCGCCTCTCTGGCTTTTTGGTACGCTTGCCTGAGCTCCTTGATTTTTGTACGACACTGCTCTGTGTCTCTGGAGTAGTCTGTTTCTGTCATGGCCCTGGAGACTTTAGCATAGGTATTTGGTTCCATTTTTTGGAACGTAGTTCTGCCATAACAGACTCATCTCCTCAACATGTGATGAGATCGTGTACCTCCTGTTTGGACTATGCTGGAGCTCATCTGTGAATCCGGGACTGTGTGATCTCCTGTGATGGTGGACTCTGCATGGTCACCTGTGATGATGAATTGTGCTGATGGTCACCTGTGCTGCTGGTAACCAAACAGGAAATGAAATTCAAAAGTTCCCAGAGCTTTTCCTGACCACCCGGCCAGTGCATTGGAGTTGAGACTGTTGACCAGAGCAGTCACAAGGGAGCATTCTTGGATAGCTCTCGGAGGCCAATAATGTCGAATTGCATCCACAATACCTTTAACCTGGGATTGCAATCTCGATTTAAGCGCCACTCCATTTGCCGAGGTGGAGTACAGAAATCGAATTAAAGAGCCCTTTAAACTGAAAAAAATGGTTTGGTTGTGTTGATTGAATTCTTTTTTTTTTTTTCCAAAATAAGTTGGCTAATTCCGAAATAAGAGGCTAGTGTAGACCAAGCCTGAGTCCAACCATGAGATTCCAGCTGATCGATTCATACCACACTAAGCAGATTGTGGGGGGGGCGGGGAAAGGGACATTCTCTGTTGGTGAATATTGTGACTTTCCTGGGATGTGAATCTCAGTCTTTGAGTGTGTCTCAGAATCAGTGAGTCCTACAGCAAGGTGGTAAGTTAGGAATTACTCACCAAGTTCAGACACAGGTGCAGCCAGGAGAGACTGACAATGGTAAAAGACAACAGCAGAGTCAGTGCAGGGTTCACCCACTGGCTGTGTCAGGTACAGTATTTGCTAGTATGGCAACCTGACAGGTGCAGTGTGTGTGCACTGGATCCAAAAAGATCAAGGATCTTGGTGCCAAATACTATTTCGTGGCTAAGAGTGAAATCCTGGCCCCACAGAAGGCAATGTTAAAACCTCCATTGACTTCAACAGAGCCAGCAGTTTGCCCTAAGACTGGAGCAGGAGAATACCTGTGCGCAGCTAGTGCAATGCAGGGGTGTAGCCATGGGTGGCCCATGTCCCACCCAGTTAGCATCCAGGCCCACCGAAATTAGGAGCAGACCCCTCCAAATCTTATATAGGCACCTATTACCTCCCACCACCTGTCCAATTTTTCACATTTGCTCTCTGGTTACCCTAGGCACACCCTGCAGCCTGTGTGCCCTGGGCAGCCTCAGCTTTGGGTGACTGCTGAGCCATAAGGGCTGGCTGGAAAGGGTGGAGGGAAGAGATCCCCACTCCTGCCCCCTCACCAGGGCACTGGATTTGTCCTGCACACCTTACTCTGCCCCTTCCGTCCTTGTCCACCCCACAAAATTCAGGGCCCCTGTTTGAATTGGGGCATCCTGATTATCACTACAGAAGTTTCTTTTTTCTCTTGCTGATAATAGCCCACCTTAAACGATTGGTCTGGCAGCCCTTATTTTTTCATGTTCTCTGTATATATCTATATATCTTCCTATTGTATTTTCCACTTCATGTATCTGATGAAGTAGGCTTTAGCCCACAAAAACTTATGATCAAATAAATTTATTAGTCTCTTAGGTGCCACAAGTATTCCTAGTTCTTTCTGCTGATACAGACTAACATGACTACCACTCTGAAACCTGTCCTAGCTATGGCACTAGTGTAGTGTGAGGGTAGAAAGTAGATTTGGGGCTTTCCCAGGGCCGGCTTCAGGTTTTATGCTGCCTCAAGCAGTGGACAAAAAAAAAAGCCTATCAGTGGCAGCTCAATCGTGCCGCTCCATTCTTCAGAGGCAGTTTGGCGACATGTCCTTCGCTCCCTCTCTTCATCTTCGGCAGCACTTCCGTGATAGCTCAAAGACAAAGAGAGGGACTGAGGGACCCGCCATTGAATTTCCACAGAAGACCCAGGCGGGCCACCCCAATAGTGGATGGACTGCCGCCCTTTTGTATTGGCTGCCCCAAGCACCAGCTTCCTTAACCAGGGGCAGCTCCAGGCCCCAGCACGCCAAGCGCGTGCTTGGGGTGGCATGCCACGGGGGGCGCTCTGCCGGTCGCTGGACCAGCGGACCCTCCGCAGGCATGCCTGCCGGAGGTCCACCGTACCCGCAGGACCGGCGACTGGCAAAGCGCCCCCCATGGTATACCACCATGCTTGGGACAGCGAAATGTCTAGAGCTGCCACTGTCCTTAGCAGGTGTCTGGAACCAGCCCTAGGTTCTCCAAGGAGGCTAATGGCTATAACTGGGTACCAGAGCCCCTCAGGAAGGCTAGATGGGATTATGGAAGAAAGCGATCCTGCGGAAGGGACCAGGTGTTTTTCTTTAGAAGGGATTCTCCTTCCAGTAGCTGTAGAGAGAAATCAGCATCTTCATGTGCTGAGGAGTTCCCTCTGAGAACCAGGGTCTCGGCTGGGTAGCTAGTTAGGAAAGGCAGGGCAGGGCTATGGGGAATTCAGTTAGGGATACAGGTAGCAGCCTCTGTGAGAAGCAGGAGAACTGGGAGGTGAATTGCCCCCAATGTCCAAGGTGTCAGCTGTAATGAGGAGAGTAGAAGTCTGTTGAGAGTGCTGGGCAGGACCTGTGGGCTTAGTCATGGTGTGTAACAGCACCAGTGACACTGGGATCTGTGGGAAACAGACCTGGAAGCTACGTGTCCATTATTAGGAAGAAGGTTGAAATCCAGGGCTTCTGCAATAGGTTTCTCAGTAAGGACCCCAGTTCCAGCCAGGCAAGGGGCCTTATGGAGTTTCTATACGTGGATGAGAAGATGGAGCAGAGAGAGGGGAGCTGCAACTTCATTAAGCAGGATGGATCCCTTTGGTGAGAGTTGAAGCAGATGATTACAATGGCCTCTTTGAGTCTTAAAACTCTACAAATCTATAGACCCATAAGACGGGCTCCATTCAGCCGCAGGGAACCAGATTGGCTGGCCATTAAAATTAAGTTTTCTAGTGAATTATTTTTCCCGCAGGGCTCTGGTCACTTTCAGTGCCCAGGATGGATAAATCGGGGTTGTGCAGCATCAGGCTGTTGCCTGTACGACCCCTGCCTCATTCACTTTAGAAACTGGAAGATCTGTACAGAAGGAGCAGGGGAGCGCAGGAAGAACTAGGATGCTCTTGTTAAGAGCAGTGACCCTCATTCAGTAGAGCTCAGTTCTGTTCCTGCCTCTGCCGCAGACTTCACAGGTGATGCTAAACAGACCTTTTAAGGCAGTTTTTATGAGGTATGATTTGCAGAAGTACTGAGCACTCTCAACTGCTGCTAGGGTCAAGATAAGATGTGGCTGCTCAGCCCTTCTGCAGTCAGGCAGTGGGGTCGGGGGGAACAAGCACAGGGCTGCGAGTCAAAATATTCAGCTTTATCCTAGTTCCGCTGCTGACTCACTGGATGGCATTGGGCAAGTCACTCTGTTTTCTCTCTCAGTTTCACCTGGTGTAAAATGGAGCTAATAATAATACGTACCACCTGCTCACCTGGAGTTCTGTGAGGATTTATTAATGTCTTTGCAGTACTTTGAACACATAAAGATCTACAGAAATGGTGAGTACAATGAAGAATCAGGCCCTGAGGGTCTCAGGTTGGTGCCCAATCATCCCAAATAAGTAGCGAGTTTGGAAGTTTGGCTTTAATCATTGTCTGTAAAAAATTTTAAAAGCAGCTAAATGATGTAGAAGCCTATGTGACATTTTCAGAAATGATTTAGGCTACAAGAAGGTGAAGTCTTCAGGGTTCTTGGGCTCCTACGTTACTGGAGAAAATGAGATTAAAGTCCCTAAGTCACTTAAGCACTTTTGAAAATGTTATTCTTGGGCTTCAAAGTGCCAAAGTCACTTTTGAAATAGCAGATTGTTATGATGCCTATCTCCCAGGGGAGTTATGAAGACAAATTAATTAATGTTTGTGGTGCACTCTGATACTACCGTGATGAGCACCATAGAACAGCCCATGAAGAAATTAAAAATTCTGTATTTAGGGCAGTGTTTGTATGGTATGTAGAGTGAATAAGGCCCTGGGTCACAGGCTGAATGATGAGGATAAAAAGAAATATTCTACAGCTCCTTCAGCCCCTGATCACCATCCTCCCCGTGCACTAAAGGAGGCAGAAGCTAGGGATGGAGGGGAATAATAGGATATGAACACGAAATTAGATTGTATCATAATGTATATGCAGAAGGGAGGGTGGGGGGACTGAATTAATATTGCGTTGGTAACCTTAACTCTGATATTTCCTAATACTTATGCATTTGGCTTTGACTAATAACTGTTTAATTTTTTAATGTTTTTATGTAAGGTAAATATTAGAGCTGGTTAACAACCCAGCATTTTTCTTGTTAAATACTGTATAATAATGCAGTATTTCAAGTTTCAAAAACATCAAAGAGATTGGCATTTGGAAATGGAATGAGAATTTTTGTTTCAATTCTAACTAAAATGTTGATTCATTTAAACTTTTTGAAAATGAAAAAAATCAAATTTCCTTTTCATATTTGGGTTTACAAGTTTTCCCCCTATCTCCCCCTTTCTATTTTTTCATCTTTTCTTCCACTGTAAAAAGTTTGAAAAAAATTAAAAAGTGTAAGAAAGCAGGGGGTCGGGAGGATCTTTTTGAGTTTTTTTTCAACTAGAAACGTGAAAAAAGTTAGAAAAAAACAAAGTGAGATAAAGTGCTACTTTCTCTATGGCAGGCTACTAAACATATCCTCAGGAACTCAAGTGAGAGAGGGGAAATGTTTATTTTCAGCAGTTTATAATTCAAGCAAACCTGGAAAAGATTTCCCTGCACTAAGCATTACCCTTTCCCAAATTGCAAAGCCTGCTGCAAACACTGAAGGCATAAAAGCTTCTCAAGAAGGTGTTGAGAGTATTTTATACTAGATAGTGTGAAGCAACCTCCATATTGGGAATTGCGACTAGCTTCCCCCTCTAATTACCATAGCAGTGATTTGGAGAAGGAAGGAGACAGTGAATTGGTGACATTTATGAAACCCGAAGGACAAAGTGCTCCCCCTTCTCCACTGCCCTGTGTAAAGACAGAGTTTCTAATGTTTTTATTGGAGTATCCAGGGAATTCCCGGGTCATCACTATTCCTTTTGAGATAATATTTATTTTAATTTTATTTTTAATGTATTTACCATTATTATACATGGGTTAGGATCTAGCTCCCCCTCCCCTTGCTGTGCCCTGAGATTCCCTTGCTTTAAGGTCTAAAGGACAAGTGTCATTAATCCAGCATTACACTTACCTGAGCAAACCACACTGGCATCATTGTCATGGGAGCACTGAGAGGCCCCCAGGGCAGTAACAGGGCAATACCCCAAATGAGGTTCAGTTCCTTTACAGTGAAATGTGTCAGTTCGGACAGAGCCAGTTCCCCTTCCAAAATACCCTCCACCTGGGGCTGATACAGCGAATCCGCAGTTGAGCTGAGGACAGAGAACTTTAGCATCTGGTAAATGCCAGCGTGAATCACAGAGGGTTCCCCAGGCACCATGAGTCTGAATCTCCACCCTCCCTGAGCACGCTATGCTGCCATTCACCAACTGGAGCCCTGTGTGCCCTGGGGAGAAGGGAGAAGGAGTTTAGAGAGGGAACCTTGGAAGTCTTTTATACCAAATAGTTAAAGAAAGGAAAGTCAGGGGGGATTTGACCCAATTCTAGTTATCTTGGATCATTTGTGTTTTATGAGAAGCTGGTGCCATCCTATTACCACAGCTCTCTGCACAGTGATATCAGTATATTGCTTCACCCTAATCTAGCATTCACATTACTGGGATTTTAAAGACTTTGCACTGAATTCTTACCTGAGCATATGGCTCCAGCATCATTTGCTTGTGAGCATGTCTGACTGATGTTCGATATCCTGGGACAGTACAAATGGTGGGACTCGTTCCCCACACACTGGAACGCTTCAGTCCAAGTTGGTCCATGTCCTTCTCCAAAGTGAGCTCCTCCTAGGATGGACAGAGTTGTTCCACATTGAAGTTCATTACATATAACGTTGGCAGCTTTGAGATCAAACTGGGCATCACAGACTATGGTCCATGTTTCTCCATCTCTTATTTCCACATGTCCCGAACAGGCACCATGCCCTCCAACCAGCCGGGGCTTAATGTGCCCTAAAAATTCGATGCAGGCAGGAATTTACAAGGGGGCCTTAGGGAGTTAGATGTTCGATGGCCATAAAATTTTGGCTGAACACCAATCATGGCTCAGTGGAAAAGTGCAGGCAGCAGTTAAAAATAAAAAAGCAATATATAACAAATGGAAAACAGTAGTATTATATAATAATCAATATACATTAGATGTTAAGATGTGTAGAAAATTGATAAAGGAGGCTATTTATATCAGGGAAAAAATCATGGGTTGTTGCTCTAAGGAGACTCGTAAGACATTTTTTAAGTATACTAGGAACAAACAAAAAATCAGAGGTGGAGTTCCACTGCATATCAAGATTTTTAAATTGTTAAAAAAGTTGAAGAAAAGGCAGAAGTATTCAATAAACATTTCTGATTTTGGATAGAAACAGGATGTATCATATTATGTGAAAAGGATGAACTACTCTTTAGTTCGTTTGGACTGAACTCAGGAGGAAGTTAAACAGCCTTTACTATTTTTATATTAACAGACCTCAATAGCTAATAAAATCACAGAATAAAAGAAATGTAGGATTGGAAGGAATCTCAAGAGGTCATCTAGTCCATCTCCTAACACCAAGGGAGGTTTGTGTATACCTAGGCCACCCTAACAGATGGTTGTCTAACTTCTTGTGCAAAGTCACTGATGATGGGGATTACACAACCTCCCTATATACCCTTTCCAGTACTTAATTATCCCTATAGTTAGAAAGTTTTTTCTAATATCTAATCTGAATCTCATTTGTTGCAATTTAAAGTGATTGTCTAGTCCCACCCTGGGTAGATATGGACAACAATTGACAAGCAATCATTCAGTTTTTTGAAGACTGATATCAGTTCACCCCTCAGTCTTCTCTTCTCTCAACCAAAAATGTCCAATTTTTTCAACATTTCATCATAGATCATGTTTTCTAAATCTCTTGCTCTGCTGCTCTCCTCTGGACATTCCCCAATTTGTCTTTATCTTTTTTAAACAGTGATGAGCAAAACTGAAAACAGGACTCCAGCTGAGGCCACACCATAGCTAAGCAGAGCGGGACAATTACCTCCTCTATCTTACAGATAACATTCTTGTTAATACAATTCAGAATGACATTTCCCTTTTCCACAACAGCATCACAACTTTTCAGATTGTGTTCTTCTATAACTGCGAGATCATTTTCTGCAGAACTGCTGCCTAGTCAGCTATTCCCAATTTTTTTTTGCATTTGATTTTTGTTTCATAAGTCTAATGCTTTGCACTTGTCTTTACTAATTTCAGTTTACTGATCTCAGACCAAGTCTCCAGTTTATCAAGATCATTTTGAATTTTAACCCTGCCTTCCAAAGAGCTTCATATCACTCACAAAGTGTGTAAGTTTATTCTCTACTCTATCATTCAAGTCATTTATGAAACTATTGAACAGTACCAGACCCAAGACAGTGTTATTTTGTATTTATCCATAGGAACACAGCTACCACAGAGAAAAGAATAAAGCAACTGAAGGCGTACAGACCTATGTCTTACCGAAAGCTTAGCTTTCTACTCAAAATCTGGGCTGACTCAGCTTATCCCAGGAACTCCTGATTCTGGGGATTGTGTTACAGTCTCCTTCCCTGCAGATCCTCTGTTCATCAGGACTCCCTTGTTAACAATTCCCAAGCTCTCCTTTTAAGATTTCCCACATTAGGAGCCCTCCCAAGGAAGGGGGCTTGTGCTCAGCTTGCCCAGATGCAAAACTTCAAAAGTCCTGATGCCTGTATTGACAGTTAAGTACCAGTAACTGGGTTCTATGAAACCATTGTCTGCGGTCCTGGGACATCTAGGGAGCTCAGATGGGGGTTACCCTTTGAACTCTGGTAGGAAATGTGAAAATAGCAGTAAAAGAGACTGAGGTGCACATAGTATTCACAGAAATACAGATATAGCCCATGTTCTTTGCAGGGGTCATAGTAGACAAAGAACTGAACATGAGCTCCCAGTGTGATACTGCTGCAGAAACAGCAAAGATGATCTCTGAATGTATAAAGAGGGGAGCAATGAGTACAACTGGCAGAAACGCAGGATTTCCAGTGTACAGGAAATTTCACTATTTTAAAATGTCCTGTGAATTGGAAATCCAGCTAACATTTTGTTTTGGAAACTCCAGCTCATGGTGTATCCAACATGAAATTTACTCCCAGGAACCCCAACAGATGAGGAGTGATGTTAGGATATAGATATTCAGGCCTGTCTGCAAAGGACTATACTTTAAGAATTTAGGGGTATTCTTATCACTTAGCTATTTATAGAGGTATAAAAGAAAAAATCAAAGGTCACTGTCTGTGTAATGGCCTTCTCTTACTGTGACAGACTAAGGCCTTCAGCTAAGATGTAGTTAGGCAGCCATAAGCTGAGAAGTGTATGGTCATATCCTCACATTCCAAACTAGTCACATTGAAATAAGGTGCTATTGGGCTGTTAGGAATACAGTTCTGTCCTGATATTCCTATCACCTCCAAAGAAAGAGAAGAGCCTAGATGTAAAAGAAAACTTAGTTTAATAGCATCCTGTCTGGCAAGAACTTGCTTATCAATAGACACAGCTGGAAAGCCATTATGTCTGTATAGATGTAGTTGTGAAATACTCGCTTATGTATTGTTTTGTATGTTTATTCTCATGGTTTCTGTCTGGTTCTGTAATTGTTTCTGTCTGCTGTATAATTAATTTTATTGGGTGTAAACCAAAGAAGGTAGTGGAATATAATTGTTAGGATTGGTTAGTTAAATTTCAGTAAAATGATTGGTTAAGATACAGCTAAGCAAAATTCAAGTTTTACTATGTAGTTTGCAGTCAATCAGGAAGGGGTGGGGTAATGGGAACAGGGACTGGGGATGGGGGAATTGGGATCATGTTTTGCTAAAGGGGGAAATGGGAACAGGAGATGGGAACAGAAACAAGGACTGAGACAAGGCTCTGTGGTGTCAGAGCTGGGAAGAAGGACACTAAGGAAGGAAACTGGAATCATGGTTGCTGGAAGTTCACCCCAATAAACATCGAATTGTTTGCGCCTTTGGACTTCGGGTATTGTTTCTCTCTGTTCATGCAAGAAGGATCAGGGAAGTGAGAGGGTGAAGGAAAAGACCCCTGACAAGTGATACTGACTCCTTGTCAGTTTCACCACTGTTAGCATCAGGACAAGCATGTCAATTCCTCACAGCCACTGTTGGGGATCTGGGGCAGCTTCCTCATGTGGCCTGCCCTGGACTGGGGAACCCCGGGCTTCCAGACTCCTTGGCCAGTTGGCAGCTTAAATAAGAAAATAACCCAGTCCAAACATTCTGCCAGGCAGGGCTGCCCCAGAACCACAGACCCTGGGGCACCGGAACTCATCCCAGGACTTCCAGGATCGCTGATGCAGACCCCGGAGCTGAGGCTTGGTGAGAGCTCGGATTCCAAGGGCTTTCAGGTTCCTATCCCATGGCAGAGAGCCTGAAAGCATTGGCAGGGCTGCCCTGGAGGTACAGTCCCTACAAAGACTAGGGTCTCCAGTGCTGGAGTAATCTGTATGGTGGGTCTGCCCCAGAGCTGCAGATCCTTGAAGACTGGGGTACCCAGCCCTGGGACAATCTGCATGGCAGGACTAACAGGAGCCACCAGGGAACCTGGCAGGGAACCATGGACATTTCCATCAGACCCTGCTTGTGGTTTTGAGAAAGTTCATTAAACCCAATTCACTTTCATGATAAATGTTGAGTTCAACAATCCGGCATTTCCCAATAAAACTCTGGTTTGCCAAATAATTTCCAACCAGGTCTAGTAGGGAGGTGATTTTTCCTGTGTGTACAGCACTGGGGAGACAGATACTGCATCTGCTTTTAGCGTCCACAATGTAAGAAGGATGTTAAAAAATTGGAAGGGGCACAGAGAAGATCTATAATAAAGATTCCAGGGCTTGAAAATGTGCCCTGAAGTGAGAGATTTAAGGAGGTCAATCTGTTTAGCTTATCAAAGAGATGACCTAGATGTGTCTTTATTGCAGTATATAAGTACCTTCCCATGGGCAAAATACTGCATACTAAAGGCCTTCTTAATCGAGTGGAGAAAGGCATAAAAAGAACCAATGGATGGAAGTTAAAGCCAGATAAGTTCCTATTAGAGGTAAGGCAGACATTTTTCACAGTGACACTGCTGAAACATTGGAACAGACTACCAAGGGAAGCAGAAGATTCTCCACCTCCTGAAGTATTCAGAATAAAATTGGATGCCTTTCAGGATGATATGCTTTAGCCGAACACAAGTTCAGATGAAGTACAGGAGTAATTGGTTTAAATTCTTTAGTCTTTGTTACTCAGGAGGTCTGACTAGATCTAAAGCTCCCTTCTGGCCCTAAAATCTATAAAGCTATGAATCAAAAATAAATTTAAGGTTTCAAAGAGAAGCATTCAAACATTCAGAATGCCAGACTTGTACCTGCCTGTGAAACCTTCATTAGTCCGTTTCTGACTATGGGTGCACATTCGTTGTCCAAAACATGAACCTGGCAAAAGCATGGTTGGTGTTGAAAAAAAACAAACACTCATGAGAAGTGCGATGCACTGGCACGTGCACAAACACGTTCCAGAAGGGTAATATCAGAGCACCCTGGTACAGGGTTATGGTATAAACACACTTCCCAGTGATGATACAGGGACACAGTAAACCCTCCTAATGTTAAGGTCAGGATGACAAGGTGATGGATAGAGATGTTTTGATCCAACCAAAATGTACCAGGTAAAGGGTAGTAATTAACTACGTCCGAGGGGCAGGCCATAACTGGTTTCTACCAGAGTATAAAAGACAAGTCGCAGAGGGAGTCTTCTTCTGGCCTAGGAGTGAGGAGGTGGGGGTGGAAAGTCTCACCATTCACTGAGCCAAGTTCATTGTAAGAGGCATAGAGGTGCCAGTGTATCTGAAAACATTGATCCAGGGAGCTAGTACCATGGTTTGTCAGAAATAAACCTGAACGAGCGTCTTTGCCACTGAACCGAGTCTGTGGTCTTATTGGGCAATTTGATAGAGGCCTGCTGCATCAGCTATCTGTGCAGAGCTGAAAACACACACAGAGAGAAAACACACACAGACAACAACTGACAACACCTGGGAGGTAGAGAAGTGTAATTGTCTCCATTTTAAACATATGGAACCAAACGCAGAGACGCTATGACCAAAATTATCAAAAGCATCCACTGATTTTGGGTGCCCAACTTGAGATATCCACGTCCTGGCTTTTGAGAGTACTTTGGATTGTGCAGCATGGCTCCTACTGACTTCAGTTTAGAGCTGTGAGTGCTCAGCACTTCTCAAAATCAGACACTCAGTCTCAAGTGGGGCACCCGTAAAATGAGGAACACACAATTGGTGACCACCTGTGAGACATCTGGTTTAAGTGACTTGCCAAGCATCACATAGGAACTCTGTGACAGAGGCAGGGATAGACCCTAATTCCCCAGGGTAACATTCAACTGCCTTAACAAGAGACCCTCCTTTCTCTTTCTGCAATTCCCTGCCTCATACACTGCACACTTCACAATTCCTGCAACAAATGAGGCAGGGATCCTACAGACAACCTCATCCTTCGCTCCACAGCCCTGATTCAGAGCACTGTCAATTCCGTGTGCTGCATGAAGCAGAGGTCCTGTGGAGAAAATATCATGTAATGAAAGGCTGAATCTTAATGCATATGTAAGGATGGGCCAAAACAAGAGTTGCAAAAACACTTTATTTGTGCCATTTTCTTATTTTTTATGGCTCAACTTTGCAAACTTAATGTTCCTTAAAAGTAAAGTTTTGTGCATAATTTCCAACATTTTTAAAAAAGCAAACTGAAAAAATAGACATTCCAGAATGCGGAATCATGTTTCCACTCCCATGGGCCATTGGCAGATTTTCAGCCTTTAGATTTGCCACACAAACTTCTGCCACTGGAGCTAATGGAGAAACTGACAGAAGTAGTAGGTTGTCATCCTCTTTGTGGACCAGCACTAGAAGGGAATCAGAAGATTTGGCTGGAGGGTTTGACGGATATTTGCTGACAGCTGGGGAATGGCAAAACTCAGGGATACTGGGTTCCATTCCAGGCTCTGGAGAGATATATGTTCTAGCAGTCACAGACCCTTCTTCCCGTGTTCCTCCTTCAGCCTCCAACCTGTCCCTTTCCCAGTCCTGTCTCTTCCTCATCACTTGCTCTACATTCCAGTCCCATTCTCCTTGTCTACCAATTTCCAGTCTCTTCTTCTCAAGCTTCTCATCCCCAGACCCAGTCTTCTTGCCAAACCAGTCCTGGAATTCACCTCTCGCTTCCCCAGCCAAGTCCCAGTTTCCCCCCTGTTCTCTGTGCAGTCCCTACCCTCTGGGGTCCTCATCTGATCTGTTTCTCACTCCCACACTTGTGCTGGGTTGTCCTGTCTGCCCCAACCCCTGGTTTCCCTCCCTCATCCAATCTCAAGGCTTCTCTACATGAACACTTAGTTTCTGGCAAAATTTAACCTGCACAAGCCTGCTGCACAGTGACTGTCTGTGTGGAACCTGCTGCTGCGCACTAACATTCCCCTAGTGCTTTGAAACGGGACTAGATCTGTTCCCTAGGGAACGGTTAGAACTTGTCTTCCCTACCTCACTGTATCAGTGCCAGTGCATCGATGCAGTGGTGCTGATTTAGCACGTCTGATGAAGACGCATTACATCGATGGAAGAACATTTTAAATCAATGTAACTTATGTTCCGGGGAGGTGGGGGAGTCACATCCCTGAGTGACATAATTAAATCAACTTTAGGGGTAGTGTAGACAAGGCCTCAGAGCACGGCTGCACAGTCCACACAGACACTGGATGCCTGGTTGGACAGTGCAGGGGAGATTTACAGCCCAGCTTGCCACAAACTGAATGTTCATGTAGATCTACTCTCAGTCTCTCCCACTTCACCCTGGGTGCTTATTCCAGTCTCGTCACCCAGTTAGTCTTAGACTCCCCCAACACCCTGTTTCCTGATCTGATCTGTTTTTCCTCACCCACTTCCAGTTCCTCCCCACTGATTTCCAGTCCCACACTCCTCCCCAGTCAGTCTCAGTCTCCTCAGCTCCCAATCTCCTTGATCAGCAAGTCACAGTCTCTCCCCACACACTCCCTGTCCTAATCGCCCTCCCTAGCCAGTCTGAGTCTCTTTCCCTCTCTTCTGAGTCCCATCCTCCTTGCCCAGCCAGTCTCCATCCACTTCTTTCTCTCCCAGTCCCAGTTTCTCTCCATCCACCAGCCTGCAGGTTCAGAATATTCCTCCTGTATCCTTGTCCACATCTACTTTCCCCCCTTACCCCGGTCTGAGTTCAATTCAGGCAGCTGCCTCCCCACACTGCCTGGGCCCACTAGGTGGAAACAGTCTCTCTCATCTCAGTTCTAGTGTCTGATGCCTTGCCGACCCATAGCAGCTAGGAGAATAATTTCAGCATAATTTTATTGGTTACACATCTTGCCACAGCTGCAACCCCTCTTCAGGGACCGTCACTTTGTTGTGATGAAGGGCCTTGTGTGCTTCCGTGATCCTCAGAGCTATGCTGTTGGGAGCTTCATTTTTCTTCACTTTTGGCATAATGAGAAAATTCCAGAAGACTTGAGAAATGCCACAATGTTACCATCTTTAAAAAAGGAGATAAGTTGGAGTGTGGAAATTATCGTGGCACTGCCTTGCTATCTACAGCAGGGGAAACTCTCACCCGTATCATCTTAAACCGATTACTTCCCGCTGCTGACGAAATATTGCCAGAATCTCAGTGTGGTTTTAGACCATCTTGAGGGACAACCAACATGATCTTCGTTGCCCACCAAATCCAGGAAAAGTCTCGGGAGCAAAATCAGGACCTGTACATGGTCTTCATCGATTTGACAAAGGCCTTCAACTGTCAATCGCAAAGCCCTGTGGAAGGTGCTGCCCAGATTTGTCTGCCCTCCAAAATTTATTAACGGAGTTCACATTCAGTACAGAATGGAGGGGCGGCTTATTAATCTTTGATATTTCCGCTTTAAGTCTAAGGTTCTCAGGGCATCCATTACTGACCTTCAGTACGCTGATGACTCTGTCATCGTCACACACACTGAGAATGCCCTTCAATCCACACTGCATTTTTTTTCACAAGCTTACCGACACCGATGATTCTGACTCAATATTAAGAAAACTAAACTAAAGTGCTCCATCAGCCCGCTTCAGGCCTTGCACATGACCCACCAGAAATCACCATCAAGGGACAGACCTTGGAGAGAATTGAAGACTTCTGTTACCTCACTAGCCAACTTTCTCAAAATACAAAAATTCACAGTGGGATCAGCACAGGATCCATTTCACAAGTGCTTCCTTTGGGAAACTAGTCTGGCACATTTTCACAGACTGTGTCCTATGGAAGGACACCAAGATCCAGGTCTATGAGACAATTGTTATTCTACACTCCTTTATAGATGCAAAACCTGGGTGACCTATCTACAGCACCTCAATAGTCTGGAGAGGTACCACCAATGATGCCTCCAGAAGATCCTTTGGACCAAGTGGGAAGATTGCTGCAGTAACACCAGGATCCTCATTGAAGCCAATGTCACTAACATTGAAGCAATGATCCACACTCACCAACTCTGCTGGCCTGGACAATGTGTGCCGATGCCAAACTCTCCCCTCCCCAAACAAGCCCTCTACTCTTAGCTCACCCAGGTCAGAGATCCCGTGGTAGTCAGAGGAAATCCTACAAAGACTCAAGAAAACTCAAGTGGACATCACAAGCTGCGAGGAACAGGGAATCAACTGATCTCAATGATGCCACATCCTCCACCAGGCAGTGGCCTGCTTTGAGGAGAAGTGCCTTGCCCTTGAAGTTGAAAAGAGAGAAAGAAGGGAGGAAAGATAAAGAACTTTCTTCTAGCAGGCAGCTGACCCATCAGGAAATGTCTGTACCTACTGTGGGCAGGTCTATGGTTCCAGGATCTGACTCCTGAGTCGACTCAGGACCCATACGTAAATATGTGGTAGAGATCATCCTCAAATGGAGGGATTGTCGATGATGGTGATGCTGCTGCTCCAACCAAAGAGGCTGGGGCCTACAGACAAAAGCCTCTTTCAATGTGCATCCCTGATTCATTCCCTGGGCACCATCCAGCCTGTGCACTGATTGAGTTGGAACCTTGGCAGAGGAGAAAGTTTTGACGAAGTTTGGTATGAAACCATCCAGAAATGAGAAATGAAAGCTGGGTGAGAAGTGGTTGAGATGGACAAGGTGGCTGAGGTAATGTCTTTTATTGGACCAACTCCTGTTGGTGAGAGAGACAAGCTTCTGAGCTTGCACACAGCTCTTCTCTGTCCGATCAAAAGTTTGTCTCTCTTCAGCAGAAATGGGTCCAATAAAAGATATTACCTCACCCACCCTGTCTCTCTCATAGCCTGGGACTAACACGGCTACAACAACACTGTATATAGGAAGGTGACTGTCTTTTTTTTGGAAAGTTTTCTAGTATTCTGTCAGGACAGCATCTCTCAAAAATCGATTGGTGCACAAACCTCACGGCTCCCCTATTTGTTTGTTCTCAGTGGTATCTAGTGCACAGGGCAGTTTGTAGATGGCTGACTGGTTATTTATGGAATAATTCTGAATGGGCCCAATCCTGAGTCCTTCATTCTGTTTCTACTCAGTCTGTACAAAGCAATCTCACATAACAGTCAATAGCTGCCTGCCTGAGTAAGGAACCCTGGGTTTGGCCCTGTGAGCGGCCCCTGCACCTCTATCCAGGGAAGACAGGGATTAGTGACAAGAAAGGACATAATCATAAGGGCCATGGAAAAATTCATCCTCCTCTCCAACCTTCAGCACAGGCACATGGAAGTACTCTGCCAGCACGGCAGGGGTTAAGGGAGCCTTTGGACCCAGCTAGCCCCACCCCACTGTACCTGCAGCCAATGGCAGGCCTGGGGGGCAGGGCGGGAGGGACAGCCTGGCTCAGCTGAGGGCTGACTGGCGAAGAGGCAGGAGCGATCCACCTCCCTACCTTAGGGGAAGGGTCACTAGCCTGCCAGCCGAGGCAGCCACCAGGGAGTAAGCACTGTCTCCCCAGCCAAGGGGGCTGTGGAGGAGACTAGGAGCCTCCAGCAACTGAGGTAACTGAGTCCCGAAAGCCCAGAGACATTGTGGGGTTCAGTCTCACCAAACTTACAGCTGCCCTACCTGAAGGAGCCTGGGATGAGAGGGCATCCAAGATCCACGAAAGGCACTATGGGGTACAACCCACTGAGCAAATGGTACTAGAGAGGCCATGCCCCAAACAAAAGGGACAGTGATAGGAAGTAACCCAGGTAAGTGGATTTAGATCCCTGCTGGGGGGCCCCTATTCAGGGGTAGATGCATGCAGGACCCTGGGCTGGGACCTGGTGGAGAGCAAAGGCCTGGGTTTCCCTACCCCACTGCCTAAAAGACTGAGGAAAATTGACCTTGAAAACAATGGGTTAGAGGTCAGGGGCATCAACCACTTGGCAGCCCGGCCCTTCAAGCAACCTGTTACAAACCTAAACTTTATTCCCACTGCAAATGTGCAGCTCCAGCTGAGATGCAGGTGCAGCATTACAGAAAGGTGCACAGAAGGGACTTTTGCTCTGATGCCCCTTGGTTCTTGGGCAGCTCCCTCCTCCTGGTGAGGTTCAGAGGAGCGGGACTCCCTGCTGTGCACTTGCTAGGTGTGCAGCACAAGGCATTGCAGTTGTTATTACCAGGTTAGGGAATTTACACTGGTGAAGGTCGATCTGTTTTCTGCAGTTTCAAAGTCCTGACAATGAAGCTCATTTTTGTAAAGTTCCTGCCCAACCCACCTTTTTATTTTGTACAAATACTAGGAAATTGCTGATAGAAGCACAGTCTGAATGAGTTCTCCCCTGACAGCTAGCTGGAAATGGGAAACACTTCAGGAGCAAACTGTATTTACATGAACACACCTCCTCTGCCTAGATATCCAGCAGACAGAGCGGGATGTAAATCACTGGGATGTAAATTTACCCCACACTAACCTGCTTCACACTGAGTGTCTGTGTGGACCCTGCTGCTGTGCACTAATGTTTCCCTAGTGCTGTGAAACGGGAGTAAATCAAAGCGCACTAGGGAACTGTTAGTGCGAGGCAGCACGATCCACATGGACACTTGGTGCCTGGCAGGATAGTGGAGGGAAGATTTACAGCCCAGGTTGCCACAAACTGAATGTTCATGTAGATCTGCTCTCAGTCTCCCCCACCCAACCCTGGCTGCTTATTCCAGTTTCATCGCCCACTTAGTTTTAGACTCTCCCCACACTCTGGCTTCTTACCTGGTCAGTCTCTCCTCACCCACCCCCAGTTCCACCCCACTGGTTTCCAGTCCCAGACTCCTTCTCCAGTCAGTCCCAATCTCCCCCTGCTCCCAGCCTCCTTGCTCAGCAAGTCACCATTTGTATCCCCGGACTCTTGTTCTACTTAGCTAGCCTAGCCAGTAATAGTCTCTTCCCCCTCCCTCCTCCCGGACCCAGTCTCCGTGCTCAGCCAGTTCCCATCTTCCCCTTTCTCTCTCTGTCCCAGTTTCTCGCTTCCCACCAGTATCCAGTCTCGGAATGTCCATCTGTCCCCCAGCCACCCCACAGGCTCCTTGTCCCACTCTACTCTCCTCCTCTCATCCCAGTCTGATTCTTGTCCCTTCCACATTCAATCAGGTGGTTTCCTTTCTGCACGGCCTGGGCCCAATAGGGTAAGACGGTCTCTCTGAAACAGAGTGCCGGGGGTGAACAGATGAGCCTGCACTCGGATTGTGATGCTGGCAGACCTGTTGCCAGCCCATGCCAAAGCCCCAGGTCTCATTGAATGCTTACAAATGTATAGTCTGGCCAATTCGCTTGTGTATTAGAGTTGGTCATGGTAATTATTAAATGTGTAAATGTATAAGAGTTTTTAATCTTCAAGAAAACTCGTAGGATGTTATTTGCATTGTTCTCACTTATCTGTATCCCATTATAATGCAATAGCAAACATTTACACTGTGTATAGCCCTGTAACTAAATAACCCATCAAAGGAGAAAGAAGCCTTGTGGAATGCAAATGTAGAACTTTCACAGAAAAGTGCTAATTTCAAAGCAAGTGGTCATTGTGTGTGATGACTGGAAACAAACACTCTAAATTCATTCCTCACTCTCTGTCAACCAGGAAGAGTCCATGTGGGTAATGACCCTTTCAGTTTGTTTTCTGTGAGAAGAAGCTGTAAGTCTGGATTCTGGGGAAGAGCCTTCATCTCTGGACTATCTGAATTATAACAGGGTGGAATAAGTGAAGGAAAAGATGGAGCTCCCCAGAGGTATTCAGAGTACTCCTGAGATATTTTTGGGAAACTGGCAGATGACTACATTTTGGCTACAATTTTGAATTACAGACTGTGGCCACTGGGAGCTGTGGGTGACCATGCAAATGTAAACAAACTGTCTGGCAGCCTGGCAACTGATTACTCTGATGGGCCACATGCGGTCTGCAGGCCTCAGGTTGCCCACCACTGGTCTAAGGGCACTGTCTGGGACTCATTGTAAGACTGTTATAATAATCCAGGCACAGGTGCCAGCTTCCAATTGTCCCAGGGAGTGCTGAACTCCTGCTCAACCCACAGTCTCTTCCCCACTTCACCCCCTCCCCAATGCTACCCCCTGCACTGCTCTTTCTACTCTTCCCCCAAGCACGCCCCATCACTGCTCCTCCCCCTCCCTCTCAGTGCCTCCTGGATGCCAGGGAACAGCTGACTGCGCTGGGTGGGAGGCACAGGGAAGGAGAAGGAAGAGTTGATTGGCAGAGATGCCGGCAGGTAGGAGTTGCTGCGGGGTTCGGGGGAGAGCTTGGCTGCTGGTGAGGGCTAAGCACCCACTAATTTTTTGCACAGAATCGGCGCCTAGGAATCCAGGAGTTCACATCTGATACTGGCCTGGTGAAATCTAATTATAGAACACACCACCAGTTTGCTGTGTCTGCCCTGTTTTCTGAAAGTCTCCCCTGAGGTAGGCACTCACAGTCATGAGCCCGTCCAGACAGTGTGACACTGATCTCTTAGACGTCAGTCCCCCAGAGAAAGCTGACTGAGGTCACTAGCTAAGAAGTCTCGCAGGCTGGATGGATAAAGAGTCAAGTAGCCCATCAGCCTGAATCTGATACAGAAGCACAGGAAGGATGCCCCTGGTGGGGAAAGAGAGAAGGGAACAGGGCTAGCTGAGCACAGTCTCAGAAAGGCCTTAGGAAAGGGAAATCTTTCTTCTCCTCAAGTCCTGAGGTGAGGGCCAAAAACACAGAGGATACTGTGCACAGACTGATGCATGGGAACTGTAGTGCTATTGGTGGAGGAAACTCAACACAAGTGGCACGGTGAATGCACAACTAGTGGAGTCTAGGCTGTTTCTGTTGTTGCTGGAGAATTTACTTCTGTGAGGGCCAGGCTGTTTTCCGCAGAATTTCGAAGCCCTGGCAATGAAGCTCATTTTTATGAAGTCCTGCCCATCATCTTTAGTTTTTAACAATGCTAGAAAATTGCATATCACTCTCCCCCTTTACCTCCCCCATGTTCAGAGGATGTTGACATTTTCCACAGAAACACTCACAATGCAGAGGGGGTTACGATTAAACATTTACCTTTAGCCCCCATGGCCAGGAGAGCTGCTAAAACTTTGGGAATTCTAAGAAAAAACATTCTACTCTTCCTTTTGCTGTATGAATAGAAATTTATTACTCCTACTAACTGTTAAAAAGATAAGAATTACAAATAAAACTTATAATGAGCCCGTAGTTGTAATGTTAAGTATGGAGTCACAGGAAATTCCTCCATAATACGATATCCTTGTGCTGGGTAAGGCTGAGATATTCTTTTGGCTGAGCCCTCTATGTTACACCAGATCTACACAGTATCAGAGAGTCGGGATGATCAACCCATTGCCTGGTCACACTATAACGGTGGGAAAGGGGCTCCATAAACACCTTTCCCTCTGTGCATCTTCCAAGCTACTCTGGTTGGGTGCCTGAGTCTGGATTTTAGCTGAAGGGTAAAAATTTCAGATGTGGCTCAGTGACTTAGAAGCCTACGTGTCATTTTCAAAAATGACTCAGGGCAGATTTTAAAGGACATTCAGGCACCTAGGAGTGCAGACAGGCAACTACTGGGACTTTCCAAATCTCCTGGGAGTTCAGCACCAGGCACATTTGAAAATTCCACTGAGCACCTATCTGCATTTATAAACACCTACATATCTTTTAACACCTGGCCCTTGGGCACTTAGGAGCCAAAGTCTCATTGAAAGTCAGAGCAAATTGGGCACCAAACTCCCATCAGCCTCTTTGGTAATCCCAATGTAAATTCATATACATTTTTTTGAACAGAAGTTAATGGTTATAAACAACCAGACACATTATTTGCAGGCAAATTCACTAATTCAATGATTTTCATTAAATATTTCTTTGACCATGACTAAGTTTCCCAAATATTTTCCCCCAAAAGTGGCAACTGGCAGCCTCAGTCCCAGGGCCCTCTGGGGCAGACAGCACCAGCATCACTACTGCCCTGACGAACGACTGCATCAACAAGAAACCTTCCACCCTGAAGAGCAGGGCCGGCACTGGGCACCAGAACTCCAAGCATGTGCTTGAGGCAGCACTTTCTAAGGGGTGGCACTCCAGACCCCTCCACCACCATTTTTTTTTTTTTTCCTTGGGGCGCAAGAATCTGGGAGCCGGCTCTGAACCAAGATGTTCCCTCTCAGCTGAGGCTTTCAGGCTGAACTGGAACTGACACTGCAGTTCTGGCTGCAGTCGCTAGAAGGCGCTCACAGCAACCTGATCACACAGGCTGGACTACAGTTCAGGCTGCCTTGCTGCTGGGGAGCCCGAGCATCATCCCCTGGAGCTGAGCCTGGGCTGCGGAAGCAAGAGGGGCTCAGCTCCGGGCCCGGGCTCTCCAGCAGCAAGGCAGCATGAACTGCAGTCCAGCCTGGGTGTGGAGGAGCTGGAGAGGGAGGGAAGTGGGGCCCAGGATGCAGGGAGGGAGGAGGGCTCCTGCTGCCACCACCCCTGCTGCTCTGAGTCTCCCCAGGGTGGGATGGCATTTCCTCGCGGGAGTAGGCTGTGCAGGGCGTCACCGGGCTGGGCAGGGGGTGCAGATCCCAGCTCGCACGCTGACAGGATGAATGGCTGGGCAGCCCGAGCTGCCAGGGAGCCTCCACCACCCTCTCCTGCTCCCGGACCCAGCTTGCCGTGCACCTCCCTCACCTCAGCCTCCCGCTGCCTGCCCTGGGCGGGAAGAGGCAGAACCCAGCTCCAAGTGTGGCAGCAGAGATACTGCCTCTGGGGGACTCCCGCTGCTCGGGCACCTGGGGGTCAGTGTCCATCCTCTTGGGTCTGCCTACACAGGTCTGGGGAAGCAGTTGTCAGTGCCTCCCCCTCTCAGCCTTTGCACCCCCCATCAAGCTCCCAGCTTCTTCACTTGTACCTCCCCCCCTTGCTCCTTCCCCTTGAACTCTCCCTTCACCCGTTTCACTCCCCTTGTACCCTCCCCCAGCCCTCTCCTCCCGCACCTCCCCCTTCCCCTGCACCTCTTCTCCTGCAACCCTCCTGATTCCTCCTCTCCTCCTCCACCCTCCTCCATGAGTACATCACACCCAGCTTCTCTGCCAGTGTAGAGCCCCCAAGCGCCCTCACACCCTCTCCTCTGCCTGAACCCTCTTTACTAGATCCCCATCCCTTTCCGGGTACAAGGTTTGAGGGTTAGTCTCTATGCCTTCCATGTGCATTTGGAGCACTAAAGATGAGATTTTGGGGGGTGGGGAAGTGAGATTTCTACTAAAGTGAAATAAAAATAGGAGAAACAGTTTGATCCCCACTGCAAGTATAAATGGGGATTGTTGTGGTGAACGAGGTGGTCACGTTGGGGGGGGGGCGGGGGCAGGGATGGGGCGGCAGGGGGTGCGGGTGGGGGAGGGTACTGGTGTGGGGTGGGAGAGCCCAGGGCTGGAGTAGGGGGCAGCCAACATTCTTTTTCGAGTGCTTGCTCATATCCATTCCAGTTAGGTGTGTGCGCGCCGCGTGCACGTTCGTCGGAGAAACTTTTACCCTAGCAACACTCGGTGGGCCGGCAGGTCGCCCCCTGGAGTGGTGCCGCTATGGCACCTGATATATACCCCTGCCGGCCCATCTGCTCCTCAGTTCCTTCTTACCGCCCGTGTCAGTCATTGGAACAGTGGAGCGCAGCTTAGCTGATCTCCACCTCCCTAGCGATTCGCTCATTGTATATTTTTTTCGTGTACATAGTTTTTTCTCTAGCTTTATTTGCCATTTGAAGTAGTTGTAGTTTGTGTATATAGTTAAAGAGGATCGGGGGCTCGCCCCTTCTCCTCCCCCGGCACCGGGGCCCATGCCCGGTTCACCAGGCTTCAAACTCTGCGTGGCCTGTCGTCGACTGATGCCCACAGGAGATCAGCATGACTCCTGTTTAAAGTACCTGTAAGGCGTTCAAGCCCCGGACAAAGAAAGAGCGGGACATTCGCCTGAAACAACTTTTGATGGAGGCAGCTCTAATGTCTCCATCCTCAGCACCGACTCCGGCACCGGGAACACGTGCATCTTCCGCTTTGGACCACCCGGCACCAGTGAGGACTCCTTGGCACCACCCTTCACTGGCCCAATCCTCCGGCTGGCACCGTTCCCTCTCCCCGAGGAGAAAGAAGCACAAGGCTCCTGAGGTACCTACAGCTACACCTCAGTCAGAGTGCAGCTCCAAGTCGGACCACCTGGCACCACCAACTGCCCCAGCACTGCTTGTCTCTGCACCGTTGATTCCGGTCTCTCAAGAGCTGTTGAGTCCGGTGCCTACCAGCTCCCCAGCCAGTGCTGTGGTAGAGCTTGTCATACCGTCCACGCCAGAGACCTTCTCCACGGTGCGGGACCTCATTGCTCTAACAGAGCCTGAACTGCTCCAAACCCCGGCACCACCGGTGCAGATCATTCAGTCGCTGGGCAAGCCTACCATGGTGCAACCGCCTTCCCCAGGCACCACTGAGCACCGTCAGTCTCGTTCGGGATCCCGTGATCGCTCTCGACCCCGACATTGCTCCCGATCCCGGCGCCGCTCGCAGTCCCGATATCGGTCGCACTCGCAGCACCGCTCGAGATCCCGGTCTCCATCGTACCATCGGCACCACTCCAGATCCCAGCACCGCCGCACCTCTCATAGCCGATCCAGGCATGACGATGTTCGGCACCGGTCGACCTCCCAGCACCGTGCTGGTCGCAGGTCCCAGTCCAGCTCCCAGCACCGCCATGGTTCCCGGTACCGTTCGCCGGTACCACGCAGAGAGGAGTACTATGGACACAGAGACCTGGTCCAGTCTACTTCAGCTCCCCCATGGCCGTCATGTCATCCATCCGCCTCTTCGTACTCGGACAGTGCCTCCTATGGGGGTTCGGACACTCAAGCCCATATGGACCACGGACTGCCTCAGTGGTCCTTTTGGACACCGTGGGCCTATCACCAAGCCCAAGGTGAACCAATGGGCCCATCACGCTCCGGCCATTCAGAGCACCGTGCACCTGAGGCCACTGTCAGCAGACCTCCCCCCACTGATACGGAGGAGAGCTCTGCACAAGCTCCGGAACACCATGATATTCCGGAGAAGGAGGTCCACAAGGATGAGGCATCAGTCCAGGACCTACTCATCCCAGGGTTGTCATCATCATCTTCCCTGGATAAGGAGGAAGCGGGCACATCATCATCGGGCCCTCCACCGATTGATCTGTGAGCACACCAAGATCTTCTGCTGCGTGTTGCCCAAAATATCAGCCTTCCCGTAGAGGAAGTCCCTGAGGTGGAAGACCCAGTGGTTAGCATCCTATCAGCGGAAATGCCTACCAGAGTGGCCCTCCCCTTTATCCGGTCGATCCAGGCCAGAGCAGACACCATCTGGCAGTCCCCGGCTTCCATTCCACCAACAGCCAGGGGAGTAGAACGCAAATACTTGGTGCCTTCTAAGGGGTACGAATACCGTTACGTGCACCCCGCCCCTTGCTCGTTGGTGGTACAATTGGTCAACGAAAGGGATCGCCACGGCCAGCAAGCCCCCGCACCAAAATCTAGGGAGGCCAAGCACATGGACTTGTTGGGCCGAAAAATCTACTCTGCCGGAGGACTTCAGCTCCGCGTGGCAAACCAGGAAGCCCTCTTAAGCCGATACTCCTATAACACCTGGGAGGCGGTCAGCAAGTTTACTGAGTTGGTCCCCCAGGACTCCCGTCAGGAGTTTACAGCGCTCCTAGAGGAGGGGAAGAGGGTTGCGAGAACCTCCTTGCAAGTCTCACTAGATTCTGCTGATTTGGTGGCTAGAACGGTCGCCTCTGGCATAGCCATGCGACGCATATCATGGTTACAGGTGTCCGGCCTACCGCCAGAACTGCAATATACCATACAGGACTTGCCATTCGATGGACAAGGTCTTTTTTCGCAAAAGATAGATCCCAGGCTGCAGAGTCTGAAGGACAACCGGGTTATCATGCGTTCACTGGGAATGCATACTCCCCAGACTCAGAGATGGTCATTCCGTTCCCAGCCTCAGCGCCCTTAGCCCCCGCCTCAGCCAAGACAGGATTTTGCCCGTAGAAGAGGTCGTACTACCCACAGACAGCAGTCGGGACCTCAAGCAGGCAACAATTCCAGTCCCGCCAAACCATCATTGGGACCCAAAACAAACTTTTGATGGTGCGCCCGAGAGCAGCGTACCAATTTCCTCTTCGGATCCCTTCCAGTTTTCCAACCGCCTTTCCTCGTTCCTTCCGGTGTGGTCCCAGTTGACTTCAGATGGTTGGGTCCTTCATACGGTGGAATTTGGATACCGTCTTCAGTTTGTCTCTCCGCCTCCCTCCTACCCTCCCTCCTCCCCGTCCCTCTTCAGGGACCCCTCTCACAAGCAACTCCTCATGCAGGTGCGAACAGGGGCTGCTAACAGGGAGTTTTGCAAGGGAGTTCTCCAGGTGAAGGAGGAGCAAATACAGCATCTGTGGGGTAAGGAGTGTGTGTATGTGTTTGTGTTTGGGGATTACCTGCTGTGTGCTGAGCTTGCGTTTGTCTGTCAGTCTGTTTGTTTGTGTGGTTGTTTGAAGGACTGTGTGCTGTAGCTGGCAGTTGGAGGCTGAGCTACAAAGGAAGGTTTGAAAGCCAGAAGCCTCTGGTAATTGGCTGAGCCTTAACCAGTGGGCGGGGCATTCACTCAGGCCAGGGCTTTATAAAGCCACACACAAGCGACCAGGGAGCTGTGCGAACAGGGGCTGCTAACAGGGAGTTTCGCAAGGGAGTTTGGAAAGGGAGTGGGAAGGGAGCGGGGGTCCCTTGTCGGTCCTATCTGTGACCCGTTAGTCCCTTGAAAACCTATAAATCAAACTAATCCAAAACCCTTTTTTTTAAAGCAGAGCAGACAAGGGAGTTTGAGAGGGAGTTCGATAGAGGAAAGCTTACGATGGTTAGGAGGACCCGCAACACCTGTGCCAGCACTGCTTCTGTCTCCTCCACCTGTGCCTGTAGCCAGACAGAGCACCAGAGCACGGATGCTTCTACCCAGATTCTGGTGTGGTTTTGCAAAGACTGTAACTTGCAATTTCCACTTACTGATATCCAGGCTGGCGGGGGCATCCAATGTGAAAAGTGCCTACTGGTGGAATCTCTCAGGCAGCAGGTGGGAGAGCTACAGGAGGAGGTGGCTAGGTTGAGGAGCATCCGTATCCACAAACAATTCCTGGAGAGTGTCCATGTGGAGACAGCTGAAGCAGCTGTCCCAGTTCACAGGACTTCTGACGCACCACTGGTGGAGGAGGAGATGGCTCAGGGTGGACACTGGCAGCTGGTTACTTCTGACAGCGGGCAGTGCTCCACCCATGCTGCAAACCCTCTCGCCGTGGTAATAGGTAACCGTTATGCTCTTCTTGATACAGGAGAGAAGGAATCACCCCCTACAGTAAAGGAGGAGAAGCCTCGTACCCCTCAGGCTGGGAGATCTGCTGCCACCACTGAAAATAGGAAACATAGGGAAGTGGTGGTCGGAGATTCTCTGCTGAGGGGGATGGAGGCACCCATCTGTCGCCCTGAGAACTCATCTTGGGAGGTATGCTGCCTGCCGGGGGCCCGTATCCGAAATGTTACAGAAGTATTGTCGAGGATTATCCGGCCTTCTGACTACTACCCCATGCTACTCATTCATGTGGGCACAAATGATACTGCGAGGTGTGACACTGAGCGGATCAAGAATGACTACAGGGCTCTGGGAGCACGGGTGAAGGAGTTTGGAGCACAGGTGGTATTGTCTTCGATTCTTCCTGTGAAAGGTAGGGGCCCGGGCAGAGACAGATGCATCATGGAGGTGAATGCCTGGCTGCGAAGATGGTGTCGCCAGGAGGGCTTTGGCTTCCTCGACCATGGGATGCTATTTGAGGAAGGACTGCTAGGCAGAGACAGCGTTCACCTTTTGAGGAAGGGGAAGACCTTATTTGCACACAGGCTGGCTAACCTAGTGAGGACGGCTTTAAACTAGGTTCGACGGGGACAGGTGAGCAAAGCCCACAGGTAAGTGGGGAACATGAAGACCTGGGAGATGGGTCGGAAACAAGAGGGAGCGTGGGCTATAATGGCAGAGAGAAAGGAGGGTCAGGGCAAAACTGGGAGGCAAGATCAAACCAGTATCTTAGATGCCTATATACAAATGTGAAAAGTATGGGTAATAAGCAGGAAGAACTGGAAGTGCTAATAAATAAATACAACTATGACATTGTTGGCATCACTGAAACTTGGTGGGATAATACACACGATTGGAATGTTGGTGTGGATGGGTATAGTTTGCTCAGGAAGGATAGACAGGGAAAAAAGGGAGGAGGTATTGCCTTATATATTAAAAATGTGCACACTTGGACTGAGGTGGAGATGGACATAGGAGATGGAAGTATTGAGAGTCTCTGGGTTAGGATAAAAGGGGTAAAAAAACAAGGGTGATGTCGTGCTGGGAGTCTACTACAGGCCACCTAACCAGGTGGATGAGGCTTTTTTAAAACAACTAACAAAATCATCCAAAGCCCAAGATTTGGTGGTGATGGGGGACTTCAACTATCCAGATATATGTTGGGAAAATAACACCGCGGGGCACAGACTATCCAATAAGTTCCTGGACTGCATTGCAGACAACTTTTTATTCCAGAAGGTTGAAAAAGCTACTAGGGGGGAAGATGTTCTAGGCTTGATTTTAACAAATAGGGAGGAACTCGTTGAGAATTTGAAAGTAGAAGGCAGCTTGGGTGAAAGTGATCATGAAATCATAGAGTTTGCAATTCTAAGGAAGGGCAGAAGGCAGTACAGCAAAATAGAGACAATGGATTTCAGGAAGGCGGATTTTGGTAAGCTCAGAGAGCTGATAGGTAAGGTCCCATGGGAATCAAAACTGAGGGGAAAAACAACTGAGGAGAGTTGGCAGTTTTTCAAAGGGACACTATTAAGGGCCCAAAAGCAAGCTATTCCGATGGGTAGGAAAGACAGAAAATGTGGCAAAAGACCACCT
>JALNIE010000290.1:0-33000 GCA_026122505.1 Aldabrachelys gigantea
AAGGGTGGGGTTCGTCAAGGGGAAACAAACACAGCAGTCACACCGTACCGTGGTCCATGATGAAACTCATTTTCAAAGCTTCTCTGATGCGAACCGCTTCCTGATGTGCTCTTCTAATCGCCCTGGTGTTTGGCTGCGAGTAATCGGCAGCCACGTGATTTGCCTCAGCCTCCCACCCCGCCATAAAGGCCTCCTCCTTATTTTCACAGAGATTGTGGAGCGCACAGCAAGCAGCAATAACAAAGGGGACATTGGTTTGGCTGAGATCTGAGTGAGTCAGTGATCTGCACCAGCGCGCCTTTAAATGGCCAAATGCACATTCTACCACCATTCTGCACTTGCTTAGCCTGTAGTTGAACAACAACTGACTACTGTCCAGGATTCCTGTGTATGGCTTCATGACCCATGGCATCAAGGGGTAGGCTGGGTCCCCCAGGATAACTACAGGCATTTCAACATCTGCAACTTTTATATTCTGGTCTGGGAAGTAATTCCCTTGCTGCAGCAGTTTAAACAGTAGTGTTCCTGAAGACACGAACATCATGAACCTTCCCGGCCATCCACGTGAATGTTGGTGAAACGTCCCTTGTGATCCATCAGTGCTTGGAGCACCATTGAAAATTACCCCTTGCGGTTTATGTAGTAGGTGCCCTGGTGCTCCGGTGCCAAGATAGGGATATGGGTTCCATCTATCCCCCTGCCCAAAGTTAGGGAATCCCATTGCAGCAAAGCCATCCACTTTGACCTGCACGTTTCCCAGAGTCACAACCTTTTGTAGCAGCAGCTTAATGATTGCTTTGACTACTTGCATCACAGCAGCCCCCACAGTAGATTTCCCCACTCCAAATTGATTCCCGACTGACCCGTAGCTGTCTGGCATTGCAAGCTTCCAGAGGGCTATTGCCACTCGCTTCTCAACTGTGAGGGCTGCTCTCATCTTGGTATTCTGGCATTTCAGGGCAGGGGAAAGCAAGTCACAGAGTTCCATGAAAGTGTCCTTACGCATGCGAAAGTTTCGCAGCCACTGGGAATCGTCCCAAACCTGCAAAACTATGCAGCCCCACAGATCTGTGCTTGTTTCCCGGGCCCAAAATCAGTGTTCAATGGTTAGAACCTGCCCCATTACCATCAGGATCTTCAAAGCACAGGGGCCCGCGGTTTGTGAAAATTCTGTGTCCATGTCCTCATCACTCTCGTCGCCGCTCTGCCGTAGCCGCCTCCTCCTCGCCTGGTTTTGCAGGTCCTAGTTCAGCATAGACTGCACGATAATGCACAAGGTATTTACAATGTCTATGATTGCTGTCTCGAGCTGAGCAGGGTCCATGCTTGCTGTGCTATGGCGTTTGCACAGTTCACCCATGAAAAAAGGTGCGAAACACTTGTCTGCTGCTTTCAAGGAGGGAGGGATGAGGCTGTACCCAGAACCACCTGGGACAATGTTTTTGCCCCATCAAGCACTTGGATTTCAACCCAGAATTCCAAGGGGCGAGGGAGATTGTGGGAACTATGGGATAGCTATGGGATAGCTACCCCCCGTGCAATGCTCCGGAAATCGACACTAGCCTCGGTAGATGGACGCACACTGCCGAATTACTATGCTTAGTGTGGCCGCGTGCACTCAACTTTATACAATACTTTAAAAAAAACAGTTTCTGTAAAATCGGTATAATCCTGTAGTGTAGACATACTCCTAGTCTCTTTCCCCCTCCTCCCAGTCCCAGTCTCCTTGTCCAGCTTGTCCCCATTTCCTGCTTTCTCTCCCAGTCCCGATTCTCTCCATCCACCAGCCTCTAGGCTCAGAATATTCCTCCTGCATCCTTATCCTGATCCACTTTCCCCTCTCACCCTGGTCTGCATTCAATTCAGGTAGCTTCCTCCCCACACTGCCTGAGCTCAGCAGGTGGAAACAGTCTCCCTCATCTCAGTTCTAGTTCCTGGTACTACTCTGGCCCACAGCAGACAGGAGCATAATTTCATCATAATTGTATTGGTTACACGTCTTACCACTGCTGCAAACCCTCTTCTGGGACAGTCACCTTGTTGTGGTGAAGGGGCTTGAGTGCTCCAATGATCCTCAGAGCTATGCTCTCGGGATCTTCATTTTTCTTCAGATTTGGTATAATGAGAAGATTCCAGAAGACTTGAGAAATGCCAACATTGTACAATCTTTAAGAAAGGAGATAAGCCAGAGAATGGAGATTATTGTGCCATTGCCTTGCTATTTACAACAGGGAAAATTCTCACCCGTATCCTCTTAAACGATTACTTCCTTTTGCTGAGGAAATATTGCCAGAATCTCAGTGCAGTTTTAGACCATCTTGAGGGACAACCAACATGATCTTTTTTGCCCACCAAATCCAGGAAGAGTCGTGGGACCAAAATCAGAACATGTACATGGCCTTCATCAATTTGTCAAAGGCCTTCAACACTGTCAATCGTGAAGCCCTGTGGAAGGTACTGGCCAGATTTGCCTGCCTTCCAAAATTTATTAAGCTGCAAGTTTGTTGAGACTGAAACCCACAATGTCTCTGAACTTCAGGGACCCAGTTATCTCAGTTGCCGGAGGCTCTTAGGTCTCTTTCACAGTCCCCCTTGGCTGGGGAGACAGCGCTTAGTCCCTGGTGACTGCCTCGGCTGGCAGGCTAATGACTCTTCTCCTCAGGTAGTGAGGTGGATAGCTCCTGCCTCTTTCTGTGTGTTCCATTCTATGCATCTGATGAAGTGGGCTGTAGCCACGAAAGCTTATACTCAAATAAATTTGTTAGTCTCTCAGGTGCCACAAGTACTCCTGTTCTTTATACAGGAACTGTGATGTTTCTGCATCAAGCAATTTTTGAGAGATGCTGTCCTGACACAATAGTAGAAAACTTTCCAAAAAGTGACAGTCGTCTTCTTATATGCAGTGTTGTTGTAGCCGTGTTAGTCCCAGGATATTAGAGAGACAGAGTGGGTGAGGTAATATCTTTTATTGGACCCATTTCTGTTGGAGAGAGACAAACTTTTGATCCTACAGAGATAAACTGTGTGTAAGCTCAGAAGCTCAACTCTCCCACCAAGAAGTTGCTCCAATAAAAGATATTACCTCAGCCACCTTGTGTCTCTCAACCGCTTCTTGTTCAGCTTTCAGATTTCATTTCTGATTGGATTGATACCAGACTTCACCAAAACATTCTTCTTTGCTAATGTCCCTACCTCAATCTGTGCACAGGCTGGATGGTGGCCAGGGAGTGAATCAGGGATGCACAGTGAAAGAGGCTGCTGTCTGTAGGCCCACAGCTTCATTGGTTGCAGCAGTATCGTCGCCACCATCGGCAATCCCTCCATTTGAGGATGATCTCTACCACAAATTTACATACGGGTCCTGAGACAACTCAGGAGTCTGATCCTGGAACCATAGATCTGCCCGCAGTAGGTACAGATGTTTCCTGACAGGTCAGTTGCCTGCTGAGAGAAACTTCTTTTTCTTTCTTTCCTTCTTTCTCTCTTTTCAACTTTGAGGTCAAGGCACTTCTTCTTGAAGTAGGCCACTGCCTGACGGAGGATGAAGTGTCATTGAGATTGGTTGGTTGCTTGCTCCTCCCAGCTTGGGCTGTCTACATGACTTTTCTTGAGATACACTTTCAGTGTGTCTTTGTAGGCTTTCCTCTGACTACCACAGGATCTCTGACCATGGATGAGCTGAGAGTAGAGGGTTTGTTTGGGCAGCGAGAGTCTGGCATCTGCACACAATGTCCAGCCCAGCAGAGTTGGTGAGTGAAGTTCATTGCTTCAATGCTAGTGACATTGGCTTCAATGAGGATGTTGGTGCTAGTGTAGTGATCTTCCCACTTGATGCAAAGGATCTTCCAGCGACATCGTTGGTGGTACCTCTCCAGACTCTTGAGGTGCTGTCGATAGGTCACCTAGGTTTTGCATCTATAAAGGAGAGTAGGAATAACAATTGTCTTATAAACCTGGATCTTGGTGTCCTGCTGTAGGTCACGGTCTGTGAAAAGGCGCCAGAGCAGTTTCTCAAAGGAAGCACTTGTGCTGGATCTCACTGTCAATGTTTGCATTTTGAGAAAGTTGGCTACTGAGGTAACAGAAGTCCTCAACTCTCTCCAAAGTCTGCCCCTCGATGGAGATTTGTGGTGGCTTATGTGGAAGTCCTGAAGCAGGCTGATGGAGCACATTAGTTTTCATGATACTGAGTGAGAGACTTAGGCTTCGGTAAACTTGTGCAAAAAATTTCAACGTGGACTGAAGGTCATTCTCAGCATGCGCAAGGATGGCACAGTCATCAGAGTACTGAAGGTCAGTGATGGGCGCTCTGAAGATTTTAGACTTTCAGTGGAAACATCAAAGATTAATAAGCCGCCCATCCATTCTGTATTGAATGTCAACTCCAGTGGGGATGCGGTGTTTAATGAGCACCAAAATGACTGCTAAATACATGGAGAACAGGGTTGTAGCAATAACACATCCTTGCTTAACTCCTGTTTTGATGCCAAAAAGATCCATCTCCAGGCCATTACAGAGAACAGTGGTAGACATCTCATCATGAAGAAACCTTAGGCCCTTAATAAATTTTAGAAGGCAGCCAAATCTGGCCAGTAGCTTCCACAGGGCTTCATGATTGACCGTGTTGAAGGCCTTTGATAAATTGATGAAGGCCATGTACATGTCCTGATTTTGCTCCCACAACTTTTCTTGGATTTGGTGGACAACAAAGATTATGTTGGTTGTCTTGCAGGATGATCTTAAACCGCACTGAGATTCTGGCAATATTTCCTCAGCAAAAGGAAGTAATCAGTTTAAGAGGATACGGGTGAGAATTTTCCCTGTTGTAAATAGCAAGACAATGCCACAATAATTTCCATTCTCCGACTTATCTCCTTTCTTAAAGATTGTAACCATGTTGGCATTTCTCAAGTCTTCTGGAATCTTCTCATTATACCAAATTTGAAGAAAAATGAAGATCCCGAGAGCATAGCTCTGAGGATCATTGGAGCACACAAGCACCTTCATCACAACAAAGTGACAGTCCCTGAAGACACGTTGCAACAGTGGCATGATGTGTAACCAATAAAATTATGCTGAAATTATGCTCCTAGCTGCTGTGGGTCGGTGAGGCATCAGGCTCTAGCACTGAGATGAGGGAGACTGTTTCCACCTGCTGAGCGCATGCAGTGTGGGGAGGAAGCTACCTGAATTGAACACAGACCGAGGTGAGGGGGGAAAGTAGAGGAGGACAAGGATACAGGGGGAATATTCTGAGCCTGGAGGCTGGTGGATGGAAAGAAACTGGGACTGGGAGAGAAAGAAGGAGATTGGGATTGGCTGGGCAAGGAGGATGGGACGCAGAGGAGAGGGAAAGAGACTCGGACTGACTAGGCAGGGTGATTAGGATAGGGAGTGGGTGGGGAGAGACTATGACTTGCTGAGCAAGGAGATTGGGAGCTGAGGAGACTGAGACTGACTGGGTGAGGAATGTGGGACTGGGAACCAGTGAGGAGGAACTGGAGATGGGTGAGGAAAAACAGATCAGATCAGGAAACAGGGTGTTGGGGGAGTCTAAGACTAACTCGGCGACGAGACTGGAATAAGCAGCCAGGGTGAAGTGGGAGAGACTGAGAGCAGATCTACCTGAACATTCAGTTTGTGGCAAGCTGGGCTGTAAATCTCCCCTGCACTGTCCTGCCAGGCATCCAGTGTCTGTGTGGACTGTGCTGCCACGCTTCGAGGCCTTGTCTACACTACCCCTTAAGTTGAGTTAATTATGTCACTCAGGGGTGTGACTCCCTCACCACCCCTGAATATAAGTTACATTGATTTAAAATGTTCTTCCATCGATGTAATGCGTCTTCATCAGACGTGCTAAATCATCACCACTACATCGATGCTCTGGCACTGATACAGCATGGTAAGGAAGACGAGCCCTAACAGTTCCCTAGGGAACCGATCTAGTCCCATTTCAAAGCACATGGGGAATGTTAGTGTGCAGCAGCAGGTTCCACACAGACACTCACTGTGAAGCAGGCTTGTTCAGGTTAAATTTTGCCACAAACTAAGTGTTCATGTAGAGAAGCCTAGAGATTAGATGAGGGAGGGAAACTGGGGGTTGGGGCAGACAGGACAACCCAGCACAAGTGTGGGAGTGAGAAACAGATCAGATGAGGACCCCAGAGGGGAGGGACTGCACAGAGAACAGGGGGGAAACTGGGACTTGGCTGGGGAAGCGAGAGGTGAAATCCAGGACTGGCTAGGCAAGAAGACTGGGTCTGGGGATGAGAAGCTTGAGGAGTAGAGACTGGAAATTGGTAGACAAGGAGAATGGGACTGGAATGTAGAGCAAGTGATGGGGAAGAGACAGGACTGGGACAGGGACAGTTTGGAGGCTGAAGCAGGAACACGGGAAGAAGAGTCTGTGACTGCTAGAACATACATCTCTCCAGAGCCTGGAATGGAACCAAGTATCCCTGAGTTTTGCCATGCAAATATCTGTCAAACCCTCCAGCCAGATCTTCTGAGTCCCTTCTAGTGCTGGTCCACAAAGAGGATGACAACCTACTACTGCTGTCAGTTACTCCATTAGCTCCAGTGGCAGAGGTTTGTGCGGCGAATCTAAAGGCTGAAAATCTGCCAATGACCCATGGGGGTGGCAACATGATTCCGTATTCTGGAACATCTATTTTTTCAGTTTACTTTTTTAAAAATGTAGGAAATTATGCACAAAACTTTACTTTTAAGGAACATTAAGTTTGCAAAGTTGAGCCATGAAAAATAAGGAAATGGCACAATTAAAGTGTTTTTGCAACTCTTATTTTGGCCCATCTTTTCATATGCATTAAGATTCAGCTTTTCATTACATGATAACTTGTTATTTTCTCCACAGGACCCCTGCTTCATGCAGCACACAGAATTGAAAGTGCTCTGAATCAGGGCTGTGGAGGGAAGGATGAGGTTGTCTGTAGGATCCCTGCGTCATTTGTTGCAGGAATTGTGAAGTGTGCAGTGTATGAGGCAGGGGATTGCAGAAAGAGAAAGGAGGGTCTCTTGTTAAGGCAGTTGAATGTTGCCCTGGGGAATTAGGGTCTATCCCTGCCTCTGCCACAGAGTTCCTATGTGATGCTTGGCAAGTCACTTAAACCAGATGTTTCACAGGTGGTCACTAATTGTGTGTTCCTCATTTTATGGGTGTCCCCCTTGAGACTGAGTGTCTGATTTTCAGAAGTGCTGAGCACTCACAGCTCTAAACTGAAGTCAGCAGGAGCCGTGCTGCACAAGACAAAGTACTCTCAGAAGCCAGGACGTGGGTATCTGAAGTTGGGCACCCAAAATCAGTGGATGCTTTTGATAATTTTGGCCATAGTGTCTCTGCGTTTGGTTCCATATGTTTAAAATGGAGATAATTACACTTCTATACCTCCCAGGTGTTGTCAGCTGTTGGCTGTGTGTGTTTTCTCTCTGTGTGTGTTTTCAGTTCTGCACAGATAGCTGATGCAGCAGACGTCCATCAAACTGCCCAAGAAGACCACAGACTCGGTTCAGTGACAAAGGCGCTTGTTCAGGTTTATTGCTGACAAAGCATGGTACTAGCTCCCCAGATCAATGTCTACAGATACTCTGGCATGTCTATCCCTCTTACAATGAACTTAGCTCAGTGAATGGTGAGACCTTCCACCCCCACCTCCTCACTCCGAGGCCAGAAGAAGACTCCCTCTGCGACTTGTCTTTTATACTCTGATAGAAACCAGTTATGTCCTGCCCCGCAGATGTGGTTAATTACCACCCTTTACCTGGTACATTTTGGTTGGATCAAAACATCTCTATCCATCACCTTGTCATCTTGACCTTACCATTACGAGGGGTTAGTGCGTCCCTGTATGATCACTGGGAAGCGTGTTTACACCATAACCCTGTGCCAGAGTGCTCTGGTATTACCCTTCTGGAATGTGTCTGTGCACGTGCCAGTGCCTAGCACTTCTCATGACTGTTTGTGTTTTTTCAACACCAACCATGCTTTTGCCAGGTTCATGTTCTGGACAATGAACCTGCACCTATAGTGACAAAGGGACTAATGAAGGTTTCACAGGCAGGTACAAGTCTGGCATTCTGAATGTTTGAATGCTTCTCTTTCAAATCTTAAATTTATTTTTGATGCATAGCTTTATAGATTTTAGGGCCAGAAGGGAGCTTTAGATCTAGTCTGAGCTCCTGGGTAACAAAGACTAAAGAATTTAAAGCAATTACTCTTGTACTTCATCTGAACTTGTGTTTGGCTAAAGCATATCATCCTGAAAGGCATCCAATTTTATTCTGAATACTTCAGGAGGTGGAAAATCTTCTGCTTCCCTTGGTAGTTTGTTCCAATGTTTCACCAGTATCACTGTGAAAAATGTCTGCCTTACCTCTAATAGGAACATATCGGGCTTTAACTTCCATCCATTGGTTCTTTTTATGCCTTTCTTCACTCAATTAAGAAAACTGTTAGTATGCAGTGTTTTGTCCATGGGAAGGTACTTATACACTCCAATCAAGACACATCTAGGTCATCTCTTTGATAAGCTAAACAGATTGACCTCCTTAAATCTCTCACTGCAGGGCACATTTTCAAGCCCTGGAATCTTTATTATAGATCTTCTCTGTGCCTCTTCCAATTTTTAAACATCCTTCTTACATTGTGGACGTTAAAATCAGATGCAGTATCTGTCTCCCCAGTGCCATACACACAGGAAAAATGACCTCCCTACTAGACCTGGTTGGAAATTATTTGGCAAAGCAGAGTTTCATTGGGAAATGCCAGATTGTTGAACTCAACATATATCATGAAAGTGAATCAGGTTTAATGAACTTTCTCAAAACCAGAAGCAGGGTCTGGTGGAAGTGTCCATGGTTCCCTGCCAGGTTCCCTGGTGGCTCCTGTTAGTCCTGCCATGCAGATTGTCCCAAGGCTGGGTACCCCAGTCTTCAAGGATCTGCAGCTCTGGGGCAGACCCACCATACAGATTACTCCAGCATTGGAGACCCTAGTCTTTCTAGGGACTGTACCTCCAGGGCAGCCCTGCCAATGCTTTCAGGCTCTCTGCCATGGGATAGGAACCTGAAAGCCCTTGGAATCCCAGCTCTCACCAAGCCTCAGCTCCGGGGTCTGCATCAGGGATCCTGGAAGTCCTGGGATGGGTTCCGGTGTCCCAGGGTCTGTGGTTCTGGGGCAGCCCTGCCTTGCAGAATGTTCGGGCTGGGTTATTTTCTGATTTAGGCTGCCAACTGGCCAAGGAGTCTGGAATCCCGGGGGTCCCCAGTCCAGGACAGGCCACATGAGGCGGCTGCCCCAGATCCCCAGCAGTGGCTGTGAGAAATTGACATGCTTGTCCTGATGCTAACAGTGGTGAAACTGACAAGGAGTCAGTATCACTTGTTAGGAGTCTTATTCCTTCACCCTCTCACTTCCCTGGTCCTTCTCACATGAACAGAGAGAAACAATACCCGAAGTCAAAAGGCGCAAACAATTTGATGTTTATTGGGGTGAACTTCCAGCAACCATGATTCCAGTTTCCTTCCTTAGTGTCCCTCTTCCCAGCTCTGACACCACAGAGCCTTGTCTGTGTCCCTGTTTCTGTTCCCATCCCCTGTTCCCATTTCCCCCTTTAGCAAAACATGATCCCAATTCTCCCATACCCAGTCCCTGTTCCCATTACACCACCCCTTCCTGATTGACTGCAAACTACATAGTAAAACTTGAATTTTGCTTAGCTGTATCTTAACCAATCATTTTATTGAAATTTAAGTAACCAATCCTAACAATTATATTCCACTACCTTCTTTGGTTTACACCCAACAAAATTAATTATACAGCAGACAGAAACAATTACAGAACCAGACAGAAACCATGCAAATAAACATACAAAACAGTACAGAAGTGAGTATTTCACAATTACATCTATACAGACATAAGGGCTTTCCAGCTGTGTCTATTGATAAGTAAGTTCTTGCCAGACAGGATGCTATTAAACTAAGTTTTCTTTTACATCTTCTAGGCTCTTCCCTTTCTCTGGAGGTGATAGGAATATCAGGACAGGACTGTATTCCTAACAGCCCAATAACACCGTATTTCAATATGACTGGTTTGGAATGTGAGGATGTGACCATACACTTCCCAGCTTATGGCTGCCTAACTACATCTTAGCTGAAGGCGTTAGCCTGTCACAGTAAGACAAGGCCATTACACAGACAGTGATCTTTGATTCTTTCTTTTATACCTCTATAACTAGCTAAATGATAAGAATACACCTAAATTCTTAAAGTATAGGCCTTTGCAAACAGGCCTGGATATCTATAGCCTAACATCACTCCTCATCTGTTGGGGTTCCTGGGAGTAAATTTCATGTTGGATACACCATGGGCTGGAGTTTCCAAAACAAAATGTTAGCTGGATTTCCAATTCACAGGACATTTTAAAATAGTGAACTTTCCTGTACACTGGAAATCCTGCGTTTCTGCCAGCTGTACTCATTGCTCCCCTCCTTATACATTCAGAGATCATCTTTGCTGTTTCTGCAGCAGTATCACACTGGGAGCTTATGTTCAGTTCTTTGTCACTATGACCCCTGCAAAGAACATGGGCTATATCTGTATTTCTGTGAATACTATGTGCACCTCAGTCTCTTTTACTGCTATTTTCACATTTCCTACCAGAGTTCAAAGGGTAATCCCCATCTGAGCTCCCCAGATGTCCCCGGACCGCAGACAATGGTTTCATAGAACCCAGTTACTGGTACTTAACATCAATACAGGCGTCAGGACTTTTGAACTTTTGCATCTGGCCAAGCTGAGCACAAGCCCCCTTCCTTGGGAGGACTCCTAATGTGAGAAATCTTAAAAGGAGAGCTTGGGAATTGTTCACAAGAGAGTCCTGATGAACAGAGGGAGTGAGGCAGGGTCTGCAGGGAAGGAGACTGTAACACAATCCCCAGAAGCAGGAGTTCCTGGGATAAGCTGAGTCAGCCCAGATTTTGAGTGGAAAGCTGAGCTTTTGGTAAGACATAGGTCTGTAGGCCTTCAGTTGCTTTATTCCTTTCTCTGTGGTAGCTGTGTTCCTATGGATAAATTCAAAATAACACTGTCTTGGGTCTGGTACTGTTCAATAGATTCATAAATGACTTGGATGATAGAGTAGAGATACACTTACACAATTTGGGGTGATATGAAGCTCTTTGGAAGGCAGGGTTAAAATTTAAAATGATCTTGATAAACTGGAGACTTGGTCTGAGATCAGTAAATTGAAATTCAATAAAGACAAGTGCAAAGCAGTAGACTTAGGAAAGAAAAATCAATGCAAAAAAAAAATTGGGAATAGCTGACTAGGCAGCAGTTCTGCAGAAAATGATCTCGCAGTTATAGTGGATCACAATCTGAAAAGTTGTGATGCTGTTGTGGAAAAGGGAAATGTCATTCGAAATTGTATTAACAAGAATGTTATATGTAACATACAGGAGGTAATTGTCCCGCTCTACTTAGCTATGGTGTGGCCTCAACTGGAGTCCTGTTTCCAGTTTTGCTCATCACTGTTTAAGAAAGATAAAGACAAATTGGAGAATGTCCAGAGGAGAGCAACAGAGCAAGAGATTTAGAAAACATGATTTATGATGAAATGTTGAAAAAACTGGACATTTTTAGTTGAGAGAAGAGAAGACTGAGGGGTGAACTGATACCAGTCTTCAAATAACTGAAAGATTGTTTGTCAATTATTGTCCATATCCACCAAGGGTAGGACTAGACAATCACTTTAAATTGCAACAAATGAGATTCAGATTAGATATTAGAAAAAACTTTCTAACTATAGGGATAATTAAGTACTGGAAAGGATATATAGGGAGGTTGTGTAATCCCCACCATCAGTGACTTTGCACAAGAAGTTGGACAAACATCTGTCAGGGTGGCCTAGGTATACTTAAACCTCCCTCGGTGTGAGGAGATGGACTAGATCACCTCCTGAGATTCCTTCCAACCCTACATTTCTCTTATTCTGTGATTTTATCAGCTATTGAGGTCTGCTAATATAAAAATAGTAAAGGCTGTTTAACCTCCTTCTGAGTTCAGTCCAAATGAACTGAAGAGTAGTTCATCCTTTTCACATAATATGATACATCCTGTTTCTATCCAAAATCAGAAATGTTTATTGAATACTTCTGCCTTTTCTTCAACATTGTTAACAATTTAAAAATCTTGATATGCAGCCTCCAGAAGATCCTTTGCACCAAGTGGGAAGATTGCTGCAGTAACACCAGCATCCTCATTGAAGCCAATGTCACTAACATTGAAGCAATGATCCACATTCACCAACTCCACGGGCCTGGACAATGTGTGCAGATGCCAAACTCTCGCCTCCCCAAACAAGCCCTCTACTCTTAGCTCACCCAGGTCAGAGATCCCGTGGTAATCAGAGGAAATCCTACAAAGACTCAAGAAAACTCAAGTGGACATCACAAGCTGCAAGGAGCAGAGAATCAACTGATCTCAATGATGCCACATGTTCCACCAAGCAGTGGCCTCCTTTGAGGAGAAGCGCCTTGCCCTTGAAGTTGAAAAGAGAGAAAGAAGGAAGGAAAGAAAAAGAATTTTCTTCTAGCAGGCAGCTGACCCATCAGGAAATGTCTGTACCTACTGTGGGCAGGTCTATGGTTCAGGATCAGACTCCTGAGTCGACTCAGGACCCATATGTAAATCTGTGGTAGAGATCATCCTCAAATGGAGGGATCGCCGATGATGGCAATGCTGCTGCTCCAACCAATGAGGCTGGGGCCTACAGACAAAAGCCTCTTTCACTGTGCATCCCTGATTCATTCCCTGGGCACCATCCAGCCTGTGCACTGATTGAGTTGGAACCTTGGCGAAGGAGAAAGTTTTGGCAAAATTTGGTATGAAACCATCCAGAAATGAGAAATGAAAGCTGGATGAGAAATGGTTGAGATGGACAAGGTGGCTGAGGTAATGTCTTTTATTGGACCAACTCCTGTTGGTGAGAGAGACAAGCTTCTGAGCTTGCACACAGCTCTTCTCTGTCAGATCAAAAGTTTGTCTCTCTTCAGCAGAAATGGGTCCAATAAAAGATATTACCTCACCCACCCTGTCTCTCTCATATCCTGGGACTAACACGGCTACAACAACACTGCATATAAGAAGGTAGCTGTCTTTTTTTTGGAAAGTTTTCTAGTATTCTGTCAGGACAGCATCTCTCAAAAATCGCTTGGTGCACAAACCTCAAAGCTCTCATATGTGTTTGTTCTCAGTGGTATCTAGTGCACAGAGCAGTTTGCAGATGGCTGACTGGTTATTAATGGAATAATTCTGAATGGGCCCAATCTTGAGTCCTTTATTCTGTTTCTACTCAGTCTGTACAAAGCAAACTCACACAACAGTCAATAGCTGCCTGCCTGAGTAAGGAACCCTGGGATTGGCCCTATGAGTGGGCCCTGCACCTCTATCCAGAGAAGACAGGGATTAGTGACAAGAAAGGACATAACCATGGAAAGACACATCCTCCTCTCCAACCTTCAGCACAGGAACATGGAACTACCCTGCCAGCATGGCAGGGGTTAAAGGAGCCTTTGGACCCAGCTAGCCCCACCCCACTGTACCTGCAGCCAATGCCAGGCCTGAGGTATGGGGCGGGGAGGGAGAGTCTGGCTCAGCTGAGGGCTGACTGGCGAAGAGGCAGGAGCGATCCACCTCCCTACCTTAGGGGAAGGGTCACTAGCCTGCCAGCCGAGGCAGCCACCTGGGAGTAAGCACTGTCTCCCCGGCCAAGGGGGGCTGTGGAGGAGACTAGGAGCCTCCAGCAACTGAGGTAACTGGGTCCCTAAAGCCCAGAGACATTGTGGGGTTCAGTCTCACCAAATTTACAGCTGCCCTACCTGAAGGAGCCTGGGATGAGAGGGCATCCAAGATCCATGAGAGGGCACTATGGGGTACAAGCCACCAGCAAACGGTACTAGAGGGGCCATGCCCCAAACAAAAGGGACAGTGATAGGAAGGAACCCAGGGAAGTGGATTTAGATCCCTGCTGGGGTTCCCCTATTCAGGGGTAGATGCATGCAGGACCCTGGGCTGGGACCTGGTGGAGAGCAAAGGCCTGGGTTTCCCTACCCCACTGCCTAAAAGACTGAGGCAAATTGACCTTGAAAACAATGGGCTGGACGTCAGGCGCAGCAACCACTAGGCAACCCGGCCCTTCAAGCAACCTTTTACAAACCTAAACTTTATTCCCACTGCGAGTGTGCAGCTCCAGCTGAGATGCAGGTGCAGCATTACAGAAAGATGCACAGAAGGGATTTTTGCTCTGATGCCCCTTGGTTCTTGGGCAGCTTCCTCCTCCTGGTGAAGTTCAGAAGAGTGGGACTCCCTGCTGTGTACTTGCTAGGTGTGCAGCACAAGGCATTGCAGTTATTATTACCAGGTTAGAGAATTTACACTGGTGAAGGTCGATCTGTTTTCTGCAGCTTCAAAGTCCTGACAATGAAGCTCATTTTTGTAAAGTCCCTGCCCAACCCATCTTTTTATTTTGTAGAAATACTAGGAAATTGCTGATAGAAGCACGGTCTGAATGAGTTCTCCTCTGACAGCTAGCTGGGAATGGGAAACACTTCAGGAGCAAACTGTATTTACATGAACACACCTCCTCTGTCTAGATATCCAGCAGATAGAGCGGGATGTAAATCACTGGGATGTAAATTTACCCCACACTAGCCTGCTGCACACTGGGTGTCTGTGTGGACCCTGCTGCTGTGCACTAACATTTCCCTAGTGCTGTGAAACGGGAGTAAATCAAAGTGCACTAGGGAACTGTTAGTGTGAGGCAGCATGATCCACATGGACACTTGGTGCCTGGCAGGATAGTGGAGGGGAGATTTACAGCCCAGCTTGCCACAAACTGAATGTTCATGTAGATCTGCTCTCATTCTCCCACCCCTCCCCCTCGCGGCTGCTTATTCCAGTCTCATCGCCCACTTAGTTTTAGACTCTCCCCACACTCTGGCTTCTTACCTGGTCAGTCTCTCCTCAACCACCCCCAGTTCCACCCCACTGTTTTCCAGTCCCAGACTCCTTCTCCAGTCAGTCCCAGTCTCCCCCAGCTCCCAGCCTCCTTGCTCAGCAAGTCACAGTTTCTATCCCCCGACTCTTGTACTATTTCCCCAGCCTAGCCAGTGATAGTCTCTTCCCCCTCCCTCCTTCCCGACCCAGTCTCCTTGCTCAGCTGGTTCCCATCTCCCCCTTTCTCTCCCAGACCCAGTTTCTCACTTCCCACCAGTATCCAGTCTCGGAATGTCCATCTGTCCCCCAGCCACCCCACAGGTGCCTTGTCCCACTCTACTCTCCTCCTCTCATCCCAGTCTGATTCTTGTCCCTTCCACATTCAGTTCAGGTGGTTTCCTTTCTGCATTGCCTGGGCCCAATAGGGGAAGACAGTCTCCCTGGGACAGAGTGCAGGGGTGAACAGATAAGCCTGCACTCAGATTCTGATGCTGGCAGACCCGGTGCCAGCCCATGCCAAAGCCCCAGGTCTCATTGAATGCTTACAAATGTATAGCCTGGCCAATTTGCTTGTGTATTAGAGTTGGTCATTGTAATTATTAAATGTGTAAATGTATAAGAGTGTTTAATCTTCAAGAAAACTCATAGGGTGTTATTTGAACTGTTCTCACTTATCTTTATCCCATTATAATGCAATAGCAAACATTTATACTGTGTAAAGCCCTGTAACTAAATAACCCATCAAAGGAGAAAGAAGCCTTGTGAAATGCAAATGTAGAACTTTCACAGAAAAGTGCTAATTTCAAAGCAAGTGGTCATTGTGTGTGATGATTGGAAGCAAACACTCTAAATTCATTCCTCACTCTCTGTCAACCGAGAAGAGTCCATGTGGGTAATGACCTTTCAGTTTGTTTTCTGCGAGAAGAAGCTGTAAGTCTGGATTCAGGGGAAGATCCTTCATCTCTGGACTATCTGAATTATAACAGGGTGGAATAAGTGAATGAAAAGATGGAGCTCCCCAGAGTTATTCAGGGTAGTCCTGCGAGACTTTTGGGAAACTGGCAGATGACTACATCTCTGCTACAATTTTGAATTATAGACTGTGGCCACTGGGAGCTGTGGGTGGCTATGCAAATGTAAACAAACTGTCTGGCGGTCCGGCAACTGATTACTCTCCTGCTCTACATGCGACCTGCAGGCCGCAGGTTGTCCAGCACTGGTCTAAGGGAACTGTCTGTGACTCATTGTAAGACTGTTATAGTAATCCAGGCACAGGTGCCAACTTCCAATTGTCCCAGGGAGTGCTCAACTACCGCTCCACCTCCAGTCTCTTCCCCACTTCACCCCTTTCCAAATGCTACCCCCTGCACTGCTCTTTCTACTCTTCCCCCAAGCACGCCCCATCCCTGCTCCTCCCCCTCCCTCTCAGTGCTTCTTGGATGCCACAGAACAGCTGACTGAGGTGGGTGGGAGGCACAGGGAGGGAGAAGGAAGAGTTGATTGGCGGAGCTGTCGGCAGGTAGGAGTCGCTGCGGGGGTCGGGGGAGAGCTTGGCTGCTGGTGAGGGCTAAGCATCCACTAATTTTTTGCATAGAATCTGCGCCTAGGAATCCAGGAGTTCACATCTGATACTGGCCTGGTGAAATCTAATTATAGAACACAACAACAGTTTGCAGTGTCTGCCCTGTTTTCTGACAGTCTGCCCTGAGGTAGGCACTCACAGTCATGAGCCTATCCAGACAGTATGAGACTGATCTCTTAGACGTCAATTAGTCCCCTAAAGAAAGCTGACTGAAGGCTCACAGGCTGGGTGGATAAAGAGCCAAGTAGTCCATCAGCCCAAATCCGATAAAGAAGCAGAGGAAGGATACCCCTGGTGGGGAAAGAGAGAGGGGAACAGGGCTAGCTGAGCCCAGTCTCAGAAAGGCCTTAGCGGAGGGAAATCTTTCTTCTCCTCAGGTCCTGAGGTGAGGGCCAAAAACACAGAGGATACTGTACACAGACTGTTGCATGGGAACTGTAGTGCTACTGGTGGAGGGAACTCAAAATCAGTGGCACAGTGAATGCACAACTAGTGGAGTCTAGGCTGTTTCTGTTGTTGCTAGAGAATTTACATCTGCGAGAGCCAGGCTGTTTTCTGCAGAATTTCAAAGCCCTGGCAACGAAGCTCATTTTAATAAAGTCCTACCCACCATCTTTAGTTTTTAACAATGCTAGTAAATTGCATATCACTCTCCCCCTTTACCTCCCCCATGTTCAGAGGATGTTGAGATTTTGCACAGAAACACTCACAATGCAGAGAGGGTTATGATTAAACACTTACCTTTAGCCCCCATGGCCAGGGGAGCTGCTAAAACTTTGGGAATTCCAAGAAAAAATATTCTACTCTTCCTTGTGCTGTTTGAATAGAAATTTATTACTCCTACTAACTGTTAAAAAGAGAAGAGTTACAAATAAAACTTATAATGAGACGGAGTTGTAATGTTAATTATGGAGTCACAGGAAAATCCTCCATAATACCATATCCTTGTGCTAGGTAAGGCTGAGATATTCTTTTGGCTGAGCCTTCTATGCTACACCAGATCTACACGGTATCAGAGAGTCGGGATGATCAACCCATTGCCTGGTCACCCTATGACAGCAGGAAAGGGGCTCCATAAACACCCTTCCCTCTGTGCATCTTCCAAGCTACTTTGGCTGGGTGCCTGAGTCTGGATTTTAGCTGAAGGGTAAAAAATTCAGATGTGGCTCAGTGACTTAGGAGCCTACGTGTCATTTTCAAAAATGACTCAGGGCAGATTTTAAAGGACATTCAGGCACCTAGTTGTGCAGACAGGCAACTACTGGGACTTTCCAAATCTCCTGGGAGTTCAGCACCAGGCGCATTTGAAAATTCCACTGAGCACCTATCTGCATTTATAAACACCTACATATCTTTTAACACCTGGCCCTTGGGCACTTAGGAGCCAAAGTCACATTGAAAGTCAAAGCAAATTGGGCACCAAACTCACATCAGCCTCTTTGGTAATCCCAATGTAAATTCATGTACATTTTTTTGAACAGAAGTTAATGGTTATAAATAACTGGACAGATTATTTGCAAACAGGCAAATTCACTAAATCAGTGATTTTCATAAAATGTTTCTGTGACCATGACTGTTTCCCAAATATTTTCCCCCAAAAGTGGCAATTGGCAGCCTCAGTCCCACGGCCCTCTGGGGCAGAGAGCACGAGCATCACTACTGCCCTGACGAACAACTGCATCAACAAGAAACCTTCCACCCTGAACAGCAGGGCGGGCTCTGGGCTCCAGAACTCCAAGCATGTGCTTGGGGTAGCACTTTCTAAGGGGTGGCACTTCAGCCCCCTCCACCATCCATTTTTTTTTTTTTTTTGCTTGGGGCACAAAAATCTGGGAGCCGGCTCTGAAGCCAAGATGTTCCCTCTCAGCTGAGGCTTTCAGGCTGAGCAGGAACTGACACTGCAGTTCTGGCTGCAGTCGCTAGAAGGCGCTCACAGCAACCTGATCGCACAGGCTGGACTGCAGTTCAGGGTGCCTTGTTGCTGGGGAGCCCGGGCATCATCCCCTGGAGCTGAGCCCAGGCTGCGGAAGTGAGAGGGGCTCAGCTGAGGGCCCGGGCTCTCCAGCAGCAAGGCAGCCTGAACTGCAGCCCAGCCTGGGTGTGGAGGAGCTGGAGAGGGAGGGAAGTGGGGCCCAGGATGCAGGGAGGGAGGAGGGGTCCTGCTGCCACCACCCCTGCTGCTCTGAGTCTCACCAGGGTGGCGTGACATTTCCCCGCGGGACTGGGCTGTGCAGGGCGCTGCCAGGCTGGGCAGGGGGCGCAGATCCTGGCTCGCGCACTGACAGGACGAGTGGCTGGGCAGCCCGAGCTGCCAGGGAGCCTCCGCCACCCTCTCCTGCTCCCGGACCCAGCTTGCCGTGCACCTCCCGCACCTCAGCCCCCAGCTGCCTGCCCTGGGCGGGAAGAGGCAGAACCCGGCTCCGAGTGTGACACCAGAGATACTGCCCCCTGGGGGACTCCCGCGGCTCGGGCACCTGGGGGTCAGTGTCCCTCCTCTTGGGTCTGCCTACACAGGGCTGGGGAAGCAGCTGTCAGTGCCTGCCCCTCTCAGCCTTTGCACACCCCATCAAGCTCCCAGCTTCTTCACTTTACCTCCCCCCCTTGCTCCTTCCCCTTGTACTGTCCCTTCACCCGTGCCAATCCCCTTGTACCCTCCCCCAGCCCTCTCCTCCCGCACCTCCCCCTTCCCCTGCACCTCTTCTCCCACAACCCTCCTGATACATCCTCTCCTCCTCCACTCTCCTCCGTGAGTACATCACACCCAGCTTCTCTGCCAGGGTAGAGCCCCCAAGCGCCCTCACATCCTCTCCTCTGCCTGAACCCTCTTTACTAGATCCCCGTCCCTTTCCGGGTACAAGGTTTGAGGGTTAGTCCCTATGCTTCCATGTGCATTTGGAGCACTAAAGATGAGATTCTGGAGGGTGGGGGAGTGAGATTTATACTAAAGTGAAATAAAAATAGGAGAAACAGTTTGATCCCCACTGCAAGTATAAATGGGGATTCCTGTGGTGAACGAGGTGGTCAAGTTAGGGGGGCGGGGGCAGGGATGGGGCAGCAGGGGGTGCAGGTGGGGGAGGGTACTGGTGTGGGGTGGGAGAGCCCAGGGCTGGGGTAGGGGGCAGCCAACATTTTTTTTGCTTGGGGCAGCAAAAAACCTAGAGCCAGCCCTGCTGCAGAGCAGGCAAACTCCTGGCTGGCTCAAAGAATTCTCCCAGATAAGAATCCACCCCGGCCATAGGTCCCACAACTGGGCTGAGACCCTCCATGACACTGACGCACATTCAGAAAACAAACTGTAAAATGGGAACCATTCCAAGAGAAAGGAAAATCCTGGCACTGGACCATTTGCACACAAGAAAATGAAAACACTTCCCAGTCACAGAGGAGGGGCCCCAGTGGCCAGTGCCCTGCAAACACTGGACTTTCTCCCCAGTCAGAAACAACCCCACACTTGTTACATTGTACAACCCCTTTGCCCCTTCTCACAATCCCTTCACCCATATTCACAAGGTGCCAGCTAACACTGTCCTTTCACCATCATTAAACACACTGACTGCTTTCATCTCCTACCTCACTGCTGGGATTCCCATGGCAAGAAGATGCCTGTGCTCTGCCAGTGACACACCCTACAGAACACAGCATTGAAATAAGGTATATGGGATTCCCCAGGGTACACAGGCACCTCTTCCCTTGCATCACATGGGAGGGCTTAGACCCAGACCTCCTCATATCACAGTCAGCTCTGCCAAAGTGCTCCCACTCATCACCTCCACAAATCAGCACAGCTACAGCTTACACAGTGACTGCAGCTGGAGCACATGTGAATAATTCCCAGTGCCAGTGGCTAGTTCCAGCTCCAGGGGGCAGTGTTAAGGCAGCCTTGGCATTTACCATAACTCTGTATTGCCTGGTTTTCAGTGGTTTGAGTTGGCCCAACTCGATGTCCTAGAAGGGCACGAGATACCTCTGGGCAACATGCACTCTGTGTAAATGAAGCTTTCTGTCAATGAATTTTAACTTAACTCCACAGTCTCTGACATGTGGAGCTGTCTGTGCACAGGCAGTAAGGAGAGTCTGGCCTTCATTGCAGTGAATGAACAACGGCCTCCTGTTTTGGGTGGGGCTCGTAGAGCTCCAGTGACAATTAATAGGACACCAGTGTGAGACATGTTTAACTAGCAGTGACTGCTGGGCTATGTGCACACAGAGGGCTCAGGTCTCCATAGCGCTGGGTATAGGCAGCTGCACTGGTGTAAAGTGGGCCTTTACCATCACCACATGTGCACTGCACCCATTTGCCACCTCTGAGGTGATTGTTGGCTGAGTGAAGTCGTTGTAACTGCAACTAGACCCGCTGGCTCGGTGAGACAAGAGGCAGGCTCCAAAAGAGAATTTGGACAGTGGTTCAGCAAGAAAGGAAGTGATCAGCAAAATCTATATTCTGCATATTCTCCAGTGCAAGCCTGGGCAAATTTGGTGTAAGTGGCTGTTGTACGTGCAGAGCTGGTGAACAGGATTCTACTCAATCACAGCATTTAACAAGGCCATGCTCTGTGCTGGCCTCTCTGCTGTTCTCCCCTGGGGCATGTCCATTGTCATGCTCCCCTCCTGGTAGTGCCCTGTAGGTACAAGAGTGCTGCCTGGCATGTAGACGGTGGGAACTGTGATGTGTTTGCATTGGTGCAATATGGATAATTGGCCATAATCAGCAGGAGGAGGACAATGGACCAAGCAGTGACAGGAGTCTAGGATAAGAGCTGGCCTTTGAAGAGACATGGGAGCTCATCTGCGAATGAGAGACAAAAAGAGAGAGAAAGAAAGAAGAAACCAAGATGGATCCACAGCAGCATGGCTGATGTGGCCCAATATGGAGAGGGGTTACAGTTGGGGCGTGCTGGAGGGGATATTTGGGAGGTCCTGGAGGGGTGGGTGTGTCCTGGGAGGGAGTATTTGGGGGATGCTGGAGGGGGTACCTGCAGCCTCACTCTCAAGGTGAGGGTCAGTGTCACATTTTCTGCCAGCTGATGCATGCCTGGTAAGCAAAACCAGCCCATCCGTCAAGGTCTCCCTGCGGGTTTCTCTCCCTTCCCTGGACTGGGAGCTGGGGCCTGGCCCTCTCACCACTCCTGGCCGAATTCTGAGGCCCTGTGGTGGGGCAGGTGGCCAGGCCAACAGGTGCTTGGTGGCTCCGCTTACTTGGTGGGCCAGCCTGGGATGGGGCTAGCAGCACGAGGCAGATGCGGATGTCCTGGGGAGGGCCCAATCAGGGCGTGGAGATGGCTCTTTCTGAGCTGCAACATCTGGAAAAATCCTCGACATTTTTTCTTATTTGGAAAATCCGCTCAGACAGAGGTCAGGAAACAAAAAAAGAGTTTATGTCCAGGAAAACCAGACGTATGGTAACCCTAACCATAGGACTTCCTGATACTGTGTTCCAGTTGACTAATAAACCCTGCTGTGGTTTGAAAAGGATGCCTGGAGTCACTGCAGATACTTGCTGAGGTGCAGTGGTCCCTGATGATTGTAAGTCTCTGAGCAGGGGTCTGTTTCAGTTGGACTCACTGCACAGAACTCACAGTGTGAAACAGGAGTGCTGGAGCACAGAGACTCTGTCTTGGAGGCATTGAGGCCACGTGACCTACCTTAAGGAAGAGAGTGACTGATTGGAGTCTGGCACACTGAAGGCATTACTTCAAGGGACTGTTAAAAGCTGGGGCATAGCACAGATTCTGTAGATCTGTGACACCTGACAAGGCCCAAATTTGGTGCCAATATGTGATAAAGACTCAAAATGAAGGACACACACTGAGCATTCAAGCAGGAAACTTGAAGTGCTGAGGAATCTTTTCCTTTAGCGTAAATGGCTCTGTAACCTCAGGGCAACAATTCTTTATTTCTGAGGTAAATAATTTTCAATATTAAACATGAAGGGACACAATTTATGTGGCTCATTGGTCACTTTGGTACCAAGATGAGTTACATCATCAAAACCAGTTAACTGGAGTTGGATGGCTGGAGTGAGGGTTTCTCAGACAGGTAAGTTTCTACTTTGCACTTATTTGGGATTTGCCTTGGAAACTGCGTGTGCCTAGTTCCCAGGCAGCCAGTCGAGTTCCTTTGCACCCTCTGGATACTCTCCAAATCCCCCAAGAAGCAGAGGAATCGCCCAGAAGTTCAGGGTTTACAATCCCAGGCAGAGACTACCTATACCTGCTGATAGTGCGGGGCGGCACAATTTAAATTTTCAGCCACCCTTGGAACACCTCTAGTCATGCCTCATCCTGCAGATAGGCCCCAACCCTGTTACCCTCAGTCTCCCTTCCTGGAAAGCAGCAGCCCCCTCCCTGCAGTTCCCATCTATTCCTCCTGCCTCTCCCCATGGAGCAAAGCTTGCAGCTCACAGGTTCCAGCAGCTGCCACGCAGGGAGTGGGGCTGGGCCGTACCATGTGACCGAGCAGGGCTGGGAAACCATGGCAGAAATCACACAAACACAGAAACGCCCAGCAGGGAATGGGGGTGTCACTGCTAGGCTCCTGCTTTTGGCTCCTCTCATTATGTGAATGAGCTCCTTTCTGCAATTGTGCATTTCTGGTATAGAAACAGTAGAAAAAAGGATGGTGCAGCTCAGTCAATTACACCACGATCACCTGAGAGACTGCAGCTGCAGGACTCACTTTATGTGGGAAACCCAGAATCAAGCCGAGAAAGAGACCCTTGGCCCTGGTAGCTCCTTGCACCAGTGCTGAACCTGGTAGAGGGACTGAGAGGGGAGCCAATGTGTAACCCATGCCTGCTGGCTGTGGTGCTCTGTCTCCCTCTAGTAGTACCTAGATATTGCTGAGTTTGCTACAGTTTGGTTAATAGGCTGGTAATTTTTTAGGTCATGCAGTAGAGACCCATAGCACTAAACTTTAGAGGTCCCATGTTCAATCCTGCCTACTAATGACCAGTGTTACAAATGCACCAAATGTACTGGGGGTTACTCCTGTTTAGGAGGCCCCCTGTGCTGGTATAAGACTCACCCCTGCAGCGCCTCCTGCTGGTGTCCTGGGAATTAGCTCATTTTCCAGCCTTGGAGCACCCTCTGCAGGCCAGTGTCCCACTGTTGCTTAGCCCTTGTGTCCCTCCCAGGACTCCAGTGCCCCATTACCTGGGATGCTGCCCCCTGGCAGTACACCCCTCAGTCTCATGGTCTCCCCTCCCCAGGCAACCCGTACCCCACCTTGTCTCACTCATAGGCTACTGCCAGTCACCAGCTAGCCCCACTCCCTGGGGGCAGACTGAAGTATAAGCCATTCATCACAGACAAGTGGGGTTTTGCACCTGCTGCCTTTCTGTGCAACTAAGTACCTCTATGGGGCCTTGAACTGGGCCATGCAACCTGGGGAGTTGCCAGCCTCGAGCTCCCCAGCCCCTCTGGCTTTTCCCCAGCCCTGCCTTACTCTAGGCACCCTGAGTTTCCCAGCCAGCCAGGTCCGGCCGCCCGCCCGCTCTCTCTCTCTCTCTGAAAGCAGAGAGAGACTGACTGCTCCTTGGGCCACTGCCCACTTATAAGGGCCAGCTGCAGCCTGACTGGGGCATGGCCCAGCAATGGCTACCTCCCCAATCAGCCCAGGATTTCCCCTACCACAGCCCTCTCCCAGGACTGTTTTAAGCCCTTCAGGGCAGGAGCAGGGTTACTGCCCCATTACGCCCCCACTGTACCCCAGAAATGCAATAGGTACACCCCCACTGTACCAGGCATATTTCTGAGGGAAGGGGCGGGGCTTATGGTGACTGTGGCCCCTTTGTGCTGACACAGCCGAGGATGAGAGGGCACAGAGCTGGGGTGAACACTGCCCAACCAGTGTGTAAAGAGAAGGGACTTCAATCTATCTTGCCCATTCAGCCTTTGGCCGCTCCTAAATATTGGCAGCATAAGTGCCAAGAAACGTCCAGTGGTGATGGTAGACTAAGATCATCAACTTATTGCATGGGGGCTACCAAACATCAATCACTATTGAAAAGGGTGGGTTGGAAAATGTATTTACCACTCTTCTGAGCCATTAGCTCATCTGTGAAATTGTGTTTCATAGAAACTATATGGAAAAAGTAGAATGAAAAATCCTTTCTCCCTTTAACCTGCTGCTGGCTGTATCACTGAGTTTTAATCTGCCAAAGTTTATATCACAGAATCATAAATAACAGGTTCCCCAGGGGATCATTTGTGTCACCGCAATGCCACTCATGTCTCATTCCCATTAATATACTACCTAACTTGTTCCCAGATCTCTGTACGGTGTTCAAAGCTATTGGAAATTAACACAGAGAATGTAGAAAAATTAAAGATATTATTGAGACTAAGGGTTGGGGTTTTTTTGGAAACTTATGGGTCCTCCTGGGATCTTGTCTCTACAAATGTTTCTCTTGTTCGGAGAATGGTTGGCAGCTGAGGGGGGCATAGGAGGGGAAACATCAGTGAGCACTTTCTGAACTGATTGTGTATTTAGAATTAGCTGAGAAGAAGAAGTGAGAAGAGGAGCTCTCTATTAGGAACAAGCTTCTGAAGCAAAGAGTAGAAGAAACACTAGTAAATCTGAACTCTATATCCCATCCAACAAATCTGTGTTAAAAGAACATTAAAGTGGCAAACTCAAGTGCTCAAAAGTTAGGAAATGCTCATGCAACCTTAATTTGGCTCCCTTGTGCATATGCATTATGATACATTCTTTAGTTACATGATCACACACAATTCTTTCCACACCACCGCTGCCGCATTCAGTGAATAGATAGCTATTCAATATTTCTTTTTATCCTCCACATTCTTTGTGTGGTCCCAGATCTTATTTAATGGCCTGTATCCAGCACCTGCACTGAGTACATTATCGTTATTATTATGTATTAAAAGCAACTGAAAATAGGATCTTAGAATGGGATATATCAGGCAACCTTAGTTATAGGCAGCGCTACCAGCATTGCCTATAACAAATGCTGGAGGAAAGAGGAACCAGATCTGGGCTCCTAAGAGAAGAATAAATCAGGCTGCTTCCCCAACCTTTAGAGTCCCAGAGAAAAATCTTCATTAAGCTGAAATTATGGTTCTGCAGAGGTGTCACACTGCAGAAAAGGCCTTAAAGGAATGCCATTGATTCTTTTCTGTTTTTTAAAATCACCCTTTGGAAAGCCTGGAAATATACAACTAAAGTTCTTTTAAAAAATTAAGACAAATTGGAAAATATGAAAATGCAGAGTTAGTCACCCAAGCCTGGCAACAGCACAAAAAGATTGAAACACGCAAACCATACTGTCAGAGAATTCAGTAGAAACTTTAAGGTAGCAGGGCTCCTCCCCTGCTGCCTCAGGGAACTCTGGGGAAAGCTCCACAGCACTACCCCCGCCCCCGACTCCTGTCCCAGCTCCAGTAGCCATAGGCAAGGTCACAGCTGCTGCCGCTGCCCCAGGGAGACACTGGGCTGCTGTACCCAGGCATGTACCAGCACAGACCTACTAATGGGGTCACCCACCCCACAACAACTGCCCCAGCTGCCCCTGCTAGTGGCCCAGAGGATGGCACAGCCTGCTCTTTCCCAGTCTGCCCAGGGGAGCTCAGGGAGAGACTAGTCAGTTCCACCCTGACCCCAGAGCAGAGCACAGTCCAGCTCTGAGTCACCAGGAATGTCACACACTTTGGGTTCAGTCCCTTCTCCCTCATGGGGAGTTTCCTACGGGGGCAGGTTGACCGAGTTCTTACCTGAGCAGATCACTCCAGTATCATAAGAATGAGGGTACAGTACTGCACCCCATCCTCTATGTCTGCAGTCCCAGAGAGCTGACTCGTCACCACCACAATTCACGTCATACAGCCAAGTCGGTCCAGATCCTTCTCCAAAATGAGCATTACTAAGGGCACTGACAGCAGATCCACATCCCAGCTGCTTACAAACCACCTCAGCATCTTCCATGTTCCAGTAAAAATCACACACTGTCCCCCACTGATCCTGGTGTTTAACCTCCACTCTCCCAGCACAGGGGCTACCTCCATCCGCCAGCCTCAGCTCATCAGCACCTTCAAAGAGAGACACAGAACAGGGTCAGAGCAAGCAGGGAGTCCCCTCCCCAGCCTTATCACAGCAAAGTCCATGCAGGGCAGCAGGGGATCCACGCCCAGAGCTAGGAGAATGGGACATGTCCAGAGCTGACTCATGGCGCCACCTTCTCACATCTCAGGGCCTCACGCTCGGGGCTGTCAGTGCTGCAGCTCTCACCATTTTATCCCCACTCTGGCGATTTGGGGTGTTTTTACCTGTCTCATGAGAACACGATGAAAGGCGCCAACTCACAGAGTTTCCCTTATTCCAAAAGGCGCCATCTCCTGTCACTGTCACTGGGGCTGAAGCCAGCGAGATGCTGCCATCTTCCTACAGCCTGTCGGCATGTAGGAGTGAGGCCACCCTGAATAAAGCTGGCTGCCACTTCCCACTGTTTTCAATGAGACTGAAGGCCACAGGGAACGTGGCTTCCCCTGAATGGCTCAAGGGACTGGACAGGACCCAGAGACTGTGATGGGAAGCAGAGACCCTGTGCAAGGAGGATGGGGAGAGTGAGGGGAGAAGGGTACTGTGGTGCAGAAGGCAGATTCAGGAGTTTTTAGGGAATGGGATGCAGGTGCTGTGTGGTTAAAAAGGAGGAGTGTAAAGTGGAGGGTGGAGGGTCTGGAGCAGGGGACCAAGGGAAGGGAGGAGTCTGAAAAGTTGGGTCAGGAGGAAGGAAGAGGAGGGGGTCTGGAGTGGGGGAGGAGCGAGATCTGTGGAGGGGGCTGAGAGGTCTGGAGAAGGAGGCAGGAAGGAGGTAGACAAGGAGTGTGGAGGGGCAGATAGGTGAGGGTCTGGAGGAGGGGACCAGGTGAAGGGAGGGGGCTGGAAAGTTGTGTCAGAAGACAGAGAGAGGAGGGGGTCTAGAGTTGGGGAAGAGGGAGAATTGAGGAGGAGGCTGAGGGGTCTGGAGAAGGAGGCAGGAAGGAGGGAGAGTGAGGGGAATGGAGGGGCAGTGAGGTGGGGGTCTGGAGCTGAGGGGCATGAGGGAGTAGTGGAGAGAGGAATAATGACTGAAGTAGGGGGCAGGAGGGAGGGTGGAGAGGGGAGGAGGGAGTCTGGAACAGGAGGCCGGAGGGAGGCAAGGGAAGAGGAGGGCCCTCTAGATTGTGGGGTGTGCTTCAGTCTGACACAGAGAAGTTGTAGGGTGGGGTTGGGGAAGCCAGGGAAGTGTTGCTATTTGCAAATGGCTAAACCAAACCTGTCGTGTTAAGGTGACGGTGTAGCTGATGTGAATGGTTGATGTCAGTGTGAAGGTCTCCAGTATCTGTAACTCACTCCTGAACAGTAACAGAAGTTCTGTGTCTGAGTGTGAACCGTGTTGCATTGATTAGCTCAGTGACTGTCAAACTATTTCCCAGCCAGCCCTTCCTCTGTCAGAGGAACTGACCCAGGAGGGAGAGCGAAGGCAGCGCTGGGCAATGGAGGACAGTTCCCTGTCTCAAGGGTGAGGGGAGGTTAAGTGCAGTCTCCAGCTGAGCAGCCAGGGGGACTCGTGCAGTTTGGGTGCATTAAATGGTGACTTTTCAGCCTGTGATTCTCACCCCCACTCTGGCAGAGGAGTGCAGGGGGGGTGGTTCTAAAGTCCGTAGACAGACTGAGTAACATGATTGGATGTTTTTTATAACCTTGTAACTTTTGTTCTGTGGCACTTGGAATTACAGCCTTGTGCTCTCTACCAGAGCTTCCTCTCCCCATCTGCCCCACATATTTCCCTCTTCCACATGTCTCTCTTCCCACCTGCCTCCCCTGGGGTCTTCAACCCTTTCTACCTGGCCTCTCTGCCCTGCATGTACAGGCTGCTCCTTCCCCAGATGAGCAGCAGACTCTGCCCCTACTCCCTGCCACTGGCTTTTCTCCCAGTAGCGAGATCTGAGTTCCACCCCCTGCCCCCAGTTGTCTTTGGAGTTGTGTGTCTCTCTGGGGGTTGTGGAGAGGCAAAGTTGCTGCTGGGAGACAGGCAGGTCACAGGAACTGTGAGGAGGGGCCACTGCCTGCCACACAGTCCTGGGATATTGTCTGAGAGAATTGGTCCCCAGGACAGGGTGTGAAGGCACAGGATTGACCCTGAGACTGGGAGTAAGTACGGGCATCATTACAATGCCCATGAGTTACAGCTACATGCAGAGTTCCACTGTGACCCTGGAACAGGCTGCCTTCAGCAGTGGATGGCTGAGCAGGGGACACTGTGTTTATCGAGCATTCATGGAGCTCAGAGAACAGCGCAGTTCACACTAGTACATGCCCAGACCATCCTGCTCCTTTAATGCCAAGCAAATACAAATCGCTCACTTTGCTGGAATCCACAGGGGTGTTTATTCAGGTACAACTAATTTCAGTGAAGTCCCATAGCCAACCAATGGGGCCTGGTCCTCACTAAGAAAAAAGGGGCTTTTTTTCAGTGGGGTTAACTCAGTGATGTTCACTCGTGGCAGGACCCAAGGCTGTAACACTGCTCTAGCTAAGTGCACACACAGTTCTGTTTCCCTGCACACAGTAGAAACTAAGAACATCCAGCAATTTCCTTGCTCAAAAATCCCCAGCCCTCCCCTCCAGCGAGCTCCAACAGGCTTTGTTTCTTTTCTACTTCCAAGATCGCAGTCACAACTGCTTCTACTGGCTTCTCCCTTCAACAGACACATTCTGATGCCAGTATCCTGGTCCCTGCATTGGCAACAGTGGAACCCTCTGGCCTAGCTCTGCCCTGCCCATGTGCCCAGTGCCTTTTTCAGGAGCCCCCACTGTCTGCAGCTGTTTTACCTACATAAAGGATCTTGATTGCTCCGTCTGTTAAGCCTAAAAGAGAGTGCTTCACCCTGCCAGTGGCCTTCATGAGGTCTGTGATTGTCTTAGTATGGAAGACTCCCTGAAGGCAGCCATCAGCACCTTTCTGCTATCAATCACCTTTACATACCGTACCTATCATATACTGACTCCACTTCTGTGACTCAACTTGGAATAGACCCCTCCCAGCACTATGAACGTTGGAGAAGTTCAGATCGGGGACTGGGAGTGAAACCTGCAGCTTTGACCCACCCCTGATATTTTCTCATTTGTTTGCCTGGGCCCCACATCATCTTACAAATTTGTTTTCCGCACAATGTAAAGGGGTCAGTAATTGTGAAACATGATCTTCTGGCAAAGACTGACCTGGCATCTACTCAGGGAGGAGAATTAGGGCACTGAGGGAAAAGGAAAAGCAGCTGCTTGGTGATATCCCCTATATTGTAAACTCCCCCATGTCACTGTGTCTGTGTCATATGAAGCAAACTCAAATTTCCAATAGAAAATAAAAAACTATCAAAGGAATGATGCACATTTCCTCATCAATCCAACAAAAATACATTGAGCTGAGTATGTGCTTGGCATCACTATATGACGCTATCCCACAAATAACTGGAGAGTATTTTATGCTCCCCCATATCACTGTGTCTGCATCATGTGAAGCAGTCAAATTTCCCATAGAAAATAAGAAATTTCTAGGGGATGAGGCACATTTGCTCATAAATCCAACAAAAATACACTGAGCTGAACATGTGCCTGGCATCACTATGTGACACCATCCCACAATCATGCAGTAATTTATCCCTCACGCAGTAATAATTGTCCCTCCCCTGCAATGTCAATCTGATCACCAAGTGACACCACAGAAATCCCTGCTTTTCGGTCATGCACAGCTGTGTTATGGGCTCAAATCCCAGCACATTATATTCAAACTTCTTGGGAATCTGAAATATAAACTCCAAGTAACCTGATAAATGGTTTGGTTTGCTCGGGATTTTCTAGGTACCAGCCCTCTAAGCACTACACAATTACTGAGCTGTCTGTGAAATATACATTAGGGCAGGCTTTCCTCTAAGACAGTAATTTAGACTGACATATCTGCTTATCAACTTCAGAGTCAGTTTCTCAGGCTGGCGCAGCAGCACATCAGGTTCCCATGAACCAGCTACTGTGGAGCAGTTCACTGCCCTGACAGTCACATGGATCATTATGATGCTGCTAACACCAGCCCAACAGGTTCCAGTCACTGTATTATTTGAATCATATTTGGGTCCCACTGTCAATTTTAATCCTATTGCTAATCAGCTGTGGAGTCTTTGGGCCAGATTCACTCCCTAAAGTGCACCAACACCCCATGGTCTGCCCCTGCCCCCACTGCTGTTAAGTCTGCCTGGAGCTGGGACACAGCATGGGAAAGAGCCTGCAGTCACCTCTGTGCTGGAGGAATGAGAGCAGCCCTGACACTGGGCAGGGGCAGACTTGAGGGTATGAAACCAGTGCAGCTGTGAGAGGCACTGATACAGAACATCTGCCGTGCAGCTTGTGCTGGTCGGACTTCTCTAGGCTCCAACTACGATTCAAAGCTTCTCTGCTCCAGCAGAAACCCTGGGGGAGGGAGGCAGGGCTCCTGCAGAATAAATATTCCTGCTAGCAGAACTTCCAGTAACCCCATGGGCACAGGTCATTGCACACTGTACTCCAACACATGCACACACCCCTTCTCTGGGAGGAATCAGCTCTGGGTTTATTTGAATAAATCCTATTCACTTCAAAATTACAAAACTTCTACTGGCTTCAGTGAGTGAATGGGGGAGTGAGGAGCCAGAACTTGGCCTTTGAAGCTGTTGGATTCAGGACCAAACAGACATTTCTGTTGGATCCCAAACTACTGATTTATTTATTAGGATTTAAAATACTAAAGCAATGCCCAGTCAAGACTGTTGGCACCCGGACGACAGTGGTAACACACTCAAATCTCTGCAGCATGCAGTGACCATTTCAACAGGAACTCAACCAGCCAGACACCTACAGAAATTCCTTCCCACCCATTTGTCAATACGCGACACATGGCCTGAGTCCTTCCTTCTCACCCCCAAACAAGTGTATTTTGCAGTGTGCCCTGATGATCACCTAATTTGGGCTATTTAGGCCTAAAGAGGACAAGTTTCAGAGTCCTGGAGGCCGCACAGAGAACACCCTGCCAGCCACCTCTCTCCTTTAGAAAAATGGGGAACCATCTCCGGCTCCACTGCTAACCACAGCTGTGGCAGAGATGGGCAGCCAGTGCAGACCCTGCAGCACAGCTCTAACATGCTCCCAGCAAGATACGCTGATCAGTGAGTCGCTGCCATTTGCACCAGCTTCATTCTCTGATTGGTTCTAAGGTGCAGCCCCACATTAGGGTAATTTGAATAGTCCAACCTCAAAGTAACAAAAACCTCGATAACAGTGGCAAGGCCCAGTCCTGAAAGGAAAAGTCACAACCTCCTAGCCAGGCACCGATAGTAAAAAGCTGACTGTAAAAGTTACCACCATAGTTCCAGTTAACCCAGCTCCCCTGGGTTACCAGAAGAGACTTACCTGCTATGTCCTGAATTGTGAGGAGAAGAAGCCACAGCATCGGAGTTGAGAGCTGTCCCTTCATTGCCAACCTGACTTGCTGTCCCCTCCTCTCACTGCACTGGCTGCACCTAAGCACCTGCCAGGGCTCCTCTGTGTCTGACAAGTGATAACAAAGCAGTGGAAGGGAAATATATAGATTCAGAGGCTGACATCAGCTGCGCGAAGGAACCAATAGCAAACCCAGCTGCCTTTTTAGTTATTATCAGTGGTTTTATCTGTGACTTTATGCAGCTAAAACAGCCAATAAAACTTGAAAGCAACAAACATCACCATATATGAGTGATGAGCCCCCTCCTGACATCAGGTTTACCACAGCCTCAGATCATCGGGTAACCCCCAAACTCCAGAGCTGGAAGGAAAAGTACTGTACAAACTGTATCTGTGCTGTTTCTAACCCCGATAGATTCTATATCATATTAAACATGAATTGGGAGACTTCAGAGGCTGGTTATTTTACAAAGTAGGAAAGAAATCCCTTGTGCCAAAAGTGATCATTAAAAGACCAATTCCCAGTATAGGACATACCCAATTGTAGACAACGACAACTCGCTAGAACCAAGTTGTGTCACTCAGATCAGCTTTATAGAAGAAGAACTACGCAGCAGCATCTGAAATATTGACAGTTCTTCTACTAATCGACCTTGGGGCAGGGCCGAAAGGGGGATGGGAGGGCAAAAGGGGCAGCTGTCCCGGGGTTCGCGATTTAAAATTTGAATCACAGGCAGAGCCCAGGGAGGCACAGGCCAGGCAGTGTAGATAGGCTGGCAGCAGGAGGCTGACCCCTAGCTCCGCCCCTTTTGCCCAAGGCCCCCGGAGCTGGGCCCCGCTACCGGTAGGAGCTTAATGTTACTTTCACCCCGCCTTCGGATTTCCTGCCTAGACCATGATTCTTAGTAGTAGAGACAGAGCTTAGGGCTTCCTGAGTAGGC
>JALNIE010000291.1:0-29018 GCA_026122505.1 Aldabrachelys gigantea
ATGCCTGTGATGTCCTCTGAATTTGCATAAACCTGCAGCTACTATGTTCCAATGTCTCTCAGGTAGAGTGTTGTTATTAAAGGGTCTTTTTGTTGGGTTGATCTGTTAGTTCTGCAGTGTTCACATGCAGATAATTTAGTCTTTATTCTTTCTGTCCACACTGACTGGTTGGCATGTTTGTGGAATTTCGTTAATCCTTAATGAGGTTTAGGATTTCTCCTCTCATTTCATTTGTAATATGATACAATTGCCTTTAATCATGAGTTCATTTGACTCCCTATATTGTCCATGCTCCGCGAATTAGTCTCTTGTCATTTCCACAGTGTCCTTTAGATACTTGGGCCTGCAGCCGCAATGTAACTTTGAACTTCCTGAAGCTGTGTGTCTGTCCAGATTGCTGTTTGTAGTTGGGGTTGTCTTTTATCTGATACTGGTCTGTATGTGTCCACAGCATCCATGTGTATGCCTTTATGTCATCTTCGAGCTCACAGGTAACTGAATGTGATTCCAGGGTCTGTGACAGAGTGTCTGCTACTACCAGATTTTCCCAGGAACATATTTATTAATTGGGTTAAATTGGATTAACCTTATCAAAATACATTAGCATTTCAGCGGTATTTGATCCAGGTCTTTCCCATTGATGAGGATTACAAGTAGTTTATGATCTGTTATCAGTGTAAATGAATCCAGTCCACACTGATATCTGTAAAAGTACTCATGTGCCCATATATTTCCCAAGCACTCTTCAATCTGTGCATGTCGTTTTTCTGCATCTCATAGACTCATAGGTCAGAAGGGACCAACATGATCATCTAGTCTGACCTCCTGCACAAGGCAGGCCACAGAACCCCACCCATTCACTTTTATAACAACCGCTAACCCATGACTGAGTTATTGAAGTCCTCAAAATTGTGGTTTGAAGACCTCAAGCTGCAGAGAATCCACCAGCAAGCGACCCATGCCCCACGCTGCAGAGGAAGGCGAAAAACCTCAGGGCCTCTGCCAATCCACCCTGGAGGAAAATTCCCTCCCGACCCCAAATATGGCGATCAGCTAAACCCTGAGCATGTGGGCAAGACTCACCAGCCTGCACCCAAAAAGAATTCTCTGCAGTAACTCAGTTCTCATCCTATCCATCATCCCCTCACAAACCATTGAGCAGACTTATCTGCCAATAATCCAAGATCAATTGCCCAAATTAAACTATCCCATCATATCATCCCCTCCATATACTTATCAAGCTTAGTCTTAAAGCCCGATAAGTCTTTTGCCCCCACCACTTCCCTCGGAAGACTGTTCCAGAACTTCACTCCCCTTATGGTTAAAAACCTTCGTCTCATTTCAAGTCTAAACTTCCTAATATCCAGTTTGTACCCATTCGTCCCCGTGCCTACATTAGTACTAAACGTAAATAATTTCTCTCCCTCCCTAATGTTAATCCCCCTGATATATTTATATAGAACAAACATATCCCCCGGAGCCTTCTTTTGGCCAGGCTAAACAAGCCAAGCTCTTTGAGTCTCCTCTCATAAGGCAGGTTTTCCATTCCTCGGATCATCCTAGTAGCCCGTCTCTGAACCTGTTCCAGTTTGAATTCATCCTTCTTAAACATGGGACACCAGAACTGCACACAATATTCCAGGTGGGGTCTCACCAGCGCCTTATATAACGGCACTAACACCTCTTTATCCTTGTTGGCAATACCTCGTCCGATGCATCCTAAAACCGCATTTGCTTTTTTAACGGCCATATCACACTGGGGGCTCATAGTCATCCTGCTATCCACCAATACCCCAAGGTCCTTCTCCTCCTCCGTCACTTCCAACTGATACGTCCCCAATGTATATCTAAATTTCTTATTATTAATCCCTAAGTGCATGACCTTGCACTTTTCACTATTATATTTCATCCTATTCCTATAACTCCAGTTTACGAGGTGGTCCAGATCTTCCTGAATAGTATCCCGATCCTTCTCCGTGTTAGCAATACCCCCCAGCTTTGTGTCATCTGCAAACTTTATTAGCACATTCCCGCTCTTCGTGCCAAGGTCAGTAATAAAAAGGTTAAATAAGATCGGTCCCAAAACCGATCCTTGAGGGACTCCACTAGTAACCTCCTTCCATCCTGACAGTTCACCCTTCAGTACGACCCGCTGGAGTCTCCCCTTTAACCAGTTCCTTATCCACCTTACAACTTTCATATTCATCCCCATCTTTTCCAATTTAACTAACAGTTCCCCATGCGGAACCGTGTCAAACGCCTTACTGAAATCGAGGTAAATTAGATCTACCGCATTTCCTTTGTCTAAGTAATCCGTCACCTTCTCAAAGAAGGAGATCAGGTTGGTTTGGCACGATCTACCTTTAGTAAATCCGTGTTTCAGTTCGTCCCAATTACCACTGACCTCAATGTCCTTAACTACTTTCTCCCTTAAAATTTTTTCCAAGACCTTACATACTACAGACGTCAAGCTAACAGGCCTATAATTACCCGGATCACTTTTTTTCCCTTTCTTAAAAATAGGAACTACGTTAGCAATTCTCCAGTCGTACGGTACAACCCCCGAGTTTACCAAACGCTTAAAAATTCTCGCTAACGGACTCGCAATTTCACGTGCCAGTTCCTTTAATATCCTCGGATGGAGATTGTCCGGGCCCTCTGATTTTGTCCCATCCAGCTGTTCAAGTTTGGCCTCTACCTCAGATGCGGTAATATCCACCTCCGTATCCTCATTCCCGTTCATCATCCCTCCATCATCCCTAAACTCCTCGCTAGTTTTATTAAAGACTGAGGCAAAGTACTTATTTAGATATTGGGCCATGCCTAGGTTATCCTTGACCTCCATTCCATCCTCAGTGTATAGCGGCCCTACTTCTTCTTTCTTTGTTCTCTTCTTATTTATGTGGCTGTAGAACCTTTTGCTATTAGTTTTAATTCCCTTTGCAAGGTCCAGTTCTACTTGGCTTTTAGCCTTCCTCACTTTATCCCTACATGATCTGACCTCAATAAGGTAGGTCCCCTTGCTAATCCCACCTTTCTTCCACTCCCTGTAAGCTTTCTGCTTTTTCCTAATCCCCTCTCTGAGATGCTTGCTCATCCAGCATGGCCTACAACTCCTGCCCATGGTTTTTTTCCCCTTTCTCGGGATGCAGGCTTCCGACAGTTTCTGCAGCTGCGACTTAAAGTAATTCCAGGCCTCCTCCGCATTTAAATCCACAAGTTCCTCCGTCCAATCCACTTCCCTAACTAATTTCCTTAACTCTTTAAAATTAGCCCTCGAGAAGTCGAAAACCCTAATCCCAGATCTACATTTGTTTGAATCAGCTCATGATCACTCGAGCCAAGGTTATCCCCTACCACCATTTCTTCGACGAGATCCTCACTGCTCACCAAAACCAAATCTAAGATGGCATCCCCTCTCGTAGGTACTTCAACTACTTGATGAAGAAATCCATCCGCTATCACATCCAGAAAAATCTGACCCCTATTATTCTTGCAAGCACTCGTCCTCCAGTCTATATCCGGAAAGTTGAAGTCTCCCATGATCACACATTTCCCCTTAGTGTTTATTTCATTAAAGACATTAAAGAGGTCTCTATCCATATCCCAATCAGATCCCGGCGGTCTGTAGCACACCCCAAGCACTATCTCAGGGGAAGCTCTAGTAGCTTTTTTACCCAGCGTGATTTTTGCCCAGACAGACTCCGTCTTATCCATACCATCACTTCTTATTTCATTACAGTTAACCTCATCATTGATGTACAATGCTACTCCACCACCTTTGCCTTTCTTCCTGTCTTTTCTAAACAGCACATATCCTTCAATACCCGTACTCCAGTCATAACTGCTATTCCACCTGGTTTCTGTTATCCCTATAATGTCCGGTTTCACTTCCTGCACCAATTGCTCCAGTTCGTCCATCTTGTTACCTAGGCTCCTCGCATTAGTGTACAGACATTTTAATTTTCGGTGGTTGGCGTCAGTGACATTCTTTACCCCGTTGTGCTCAGACCTTCCACCACCAGCATCAACTGTCAGTCCAGTTTCTACTCTGCTTTTCTTCCTTGGGTCAATTCTTTGGTCCACAAAGGTATCCCCTCTGTTTACCTCCCTCTCCAGGTTAAATTCCGGCGTGGAGATCTCCTGGACATCTCCCAACCATCTCCCCCAGCTTCCTAGTTTAAAGCTCTCTTAATGAGGTCGGCGAGCCTCGATCCTAGAAGTCTATTTCCCTCCTTACTCAGATGAAGTCCATCCTGAGCGAACAGTCTTCTGTCCGTAAATGCTTCCCAATGACCGTACATCCCAAAGCCCTCCTTATAGCACCACTCCCTGAGCCATCTGTTAATCGTCATGATTTTGTCGCTCCTTCGTTGCCCCGCTCTAGGAACCGGCAGAATCCCACTGAAGATGATCTGAGCCTCGATTTCCTTGAGCGTCTTCCCCAGTCTGGCATAGTCCTCCTTGATACTGACCAGCGAGTAACTAGCCGTATCATTTGTTCCTACATGAAGGAAAATCAACAGACTCTTTCCTGCACCTGCAAGGATCCTTTTCAGCCTAAGGTCCACATCCTGTATCTTAGCCCCTGGCAGACAGCACACCCTTCTGTTCTCCCGATCAGGTCTAGTTACAGGCCTGTCTATCCTTCTCAGTAAAGAGTCTCCAATCACGTAGATTTGCCTTTTTCTGTCGACAGTGTGATTCTCCCGTCTATCCCCCGCACCAGCTGGCTGCAAGTCTTCTCGATTCCTATATGCCGTTGCAATCCTCCTGGGGTTCATACTTGATGTCGCCTCCATTGACTCCTCCCCTCCTTCTGCAGGACTAGCCGCTCGCCTCTTTTTCCTCGCCCTCTCTCCTTCAGCGAGCACCAGCTGAGGTCCATCTTCATTTTCCAACCCAGCAAACCTGTTCCTCAGTTCTATTTCTCCATCGCTGGCCCGTCTTTTCCTCTGCCTGGTTCTCCTAGTCACATGCTTCCACCGTCCACTTTCCTCACCCAGCGGCTCCTCAGAACCCTTTGGTCCTGCTTCCATCTGCATGTCTGGGCTTATCCCCTGTGCCTTATCATTTCTGTGTTCCATCATCTGCTCAAACCCCCTTCTGAACCCAGCCATGGTTTCTACCTGCATCTCCAGACCTCTTATCTTTTCTTCCAGCAGCTCTATCAAATGGCACTTCATGCAGATGAAATTTCTTTCAGGTGCCCCCTCTAGGACCATGTACATGCCGCAGCTACTGCATCCGGTCATCCTCAGTGTGTCTCTACCTGCTGCCTCTGTCTCAATCATGGCCCTCCAGCTCTGTGCCTGGCGGTCCGGGCCACACACTACTCCACAGGCCCCCAACAAGCACTGGGCTGCCAGCAGACCCCTACACGCTCACTTATCTGGCTTGCTGTTCCTCTGCCTTGGTTTCCTCTGGAATCTCCCCCTGGAAACTCCCACTGAAACTCCCCTGTTAGCAGTCCTGTCCGCTGGCTCCTGTGCCGCTGCAGCTGTCTGTGCCGCTGCCTGAGTGCCTGGCTCCTTATATAGGGCCCCTAATCAGGTAAGCCCCGCCCCCAACTCAGGGCTCAGCCTCGCTCCCAGCACAGCGCATGGCCCCTAGCAGCCTGCACGCACACTCACTCACACACAAACTCCACAATACAATCCACAAACTACAAAAACCTGCTCCTCCAACAGAACTCCCACTGAAACTCCCCTGTTAGCAGTCCTGTTCGCTGGCTCCTGTGCCGCTGCAGCTGTCTGTGCCACTGCCTGAGTGCCTGGCTCCTTATATAGGGCCCCTAATCAGGTAAGCCCCGCCCCCAACTCAGGGCTCAGCCTCGCTCCCAGCACAGCACACGGCCCCTAGCAGCCTGCACGCACACTCACTCACACACAAACTCCACAATACAATCCACAAACTACAAAAACCTGCTCCTCCAACAGAACTCCCACTGAAACTCCCCTGTTAGCAGTCCTGTTCGCGGGTTCCTGTGCCGCTGCAGCTGTCTGTGCCACTGCCTGAGTGCCTGGCTCCTTATATAGGGCCCCTAATCAGGTAAGCCCCGCCCCCAACTCAGGGCTCAGCCTCGCTCCCAGCACAGCACACGGCCCCTAGCAGCCTGCACACACACTCACTCACACACAAACGCCACAATACAATCCACAAACTACAAACACCTGCTCCTCCAACAGAACTCCCACTGAAACTCCCCTGTTAGCAGTCCTATAAGGGTGCAAGAGCAAAATGCAACTGGCTTCCCTCAGAGCCATGTTGTTGCATCAATACATCACCCAGGCCAGAGTTGCTTGCATCTGTGTGGACCCGTACAGGTCTGTTCACATCACAGTTCTTGAGAACTGGAGCCATTGAGATAATTTATTTTATCCTTTTCAAGGCAATTTCCTGATTTGGCCCCCATAGCCAAGATGCGTTGGACTCTAACAGTGGTTATTCAGTGGTTTTGTCATTGTAGAAAGGTCTTATAGGTATCCACAAAGGTAATTTACTATCTCCAGTCCGTCTCAGTTCAGTTACATATGTTGGTGTATTCAATTCTCAAATTGCTTTTACTGTCTCAGGGCTAGGACTGATTCCATCTTTATTAAGTGTCTGTCCTCAAAACCTGATTTGGGATAGGCAGACAATGCATTTTTCCTTGTTTAGCTTCAGTCAAGACTGAGTGATTGGGCTTTGGACTTCACTGAGGGCTTTGTTGTTCCCTATGGGAAGGAAGTCATGAATTGCTCTGAGGATATATTTTTCTCTCAAAACTGCTTCATTACATTTTTTTAAGATCACACAGATTCAAATTTTCTCATTTTGTCTTTCTAACTGGTACCATCGGGGAACGCCGTGCTGTTGGCTGGAAGATCTTGGTTATGTCAATCAGCTCCATTCTCTTTAACTCACTTTCCACTTTATGAAGTAAGTGGATATGAATCCTACAGGGTATATATACACTTATACATGTTAAGTATTGTTTTTTTAAGTTTATTTGTACTGGCTCTCCTTTCAAAAGTCCAATATCAACAAATATTCCATCAAGTTCTTCCACCTTTCTCACTAGGCCCATTATGGCTGCCATGCTGGGACTGAGAAGGCAGTTGGTCTGTGTTCCTTTCATAATATCTGAATTCACAACTTTGTTGTCTACAGTACAAAATTGGATCGACTTAGGTTAGGTCAGCCTTCAGCCACCGTAGTAATTAAATCGGCTGTTGGTGTCTACGCTACCCTCCTTTTGCCAGTGATGTGTGTCCTCACCTGAAGCGCTTGCACTGACTGCAGTGGGGCATTGTGGGGTGCTGACAGCCACACAGGGCTCACAGATGTTGCTCCACTCCCCTCCCCACCCTGTCCTTAGGCTCACCGCCCAAACTATGAGCCAAGCACAAGGTTCAATTTCACAGCAGGCAGCCTACCAGCAGTTAAACTGACGTTCAGGTCAGTTCCATGGCTGCTATTATTTCACATTTCATCTCCAGCTCTAGTTGTCAGCCCTGGTGGGGTTCACAGCTGGAGCCCCCTCCTTGCCCCAGGGCTGACAGACCGAGCTGTCAGCCCCGTGCAGGGTTCAGAGATGGAGGTTGAGGAACTTGCCTCAGAGACATGAGGCTCAGGTTCAACTCCCCACTCTGTGTGATGTGGAGAAGGTATTTGAATTCAGATCTCCTGCACTACAGACGAGTGTGCTGGTGCAAATTTTTCTCCCTTTGAAGCCATCAGAGATAGAACACACCCCTAAGGCCAAATTACTGGGGTTTCACAGTTCTATTTACAGCTATAATGTTTTTATGAGTGCACAGGTGTGATTTTCAGCAGCTATCATCTCTTATAAGGATGTTTATGTAAGAAATAGAGCTAATACCAGAGTTTACACAGAGGGAAGGAAGAAGCGACATTGCCTGAGGAGAATGAGTGGTGGGAGAGAAACCACTTTCTTCTTCACTCAGGCCCTGAGGAAATATGAGACTTGTGTAGATGAGGTTCTGTGCTTCAGTCTGAGTTTTACAAGGATTAATCTCTGTATCTCACATAAGTGAATGTTGGGACCCTTTTTTTCAACACACACCTGAGACAAATCTCTCTGGATCAGGGTGGGTGTTTGTGCCTGCACGTGTGTGCACTTTCCTGTATGCACCAAAGAGTGTGTTACAAAAGCTTCCTCTGCTAGGAAGAAATATACTAACTCCTGCAAGGGACAAGCATAGCAAGGGAGAGCTGATGGAGTAGTTTGAAAATAAAAAAAATTTATCATAATTGCTGTTTTGAAGCCAGCAAATTTCAAAGAAATTTCCTTCTCGTGAAACAATTTCAAATAGAAGTATGACTTTTTTTAATTTTTAAATTTCAAATATTTGATTTTTTTAATTTCACACACTATTTAATAGGCAGCAGGTTTAAAACTAAGAAGAAGTACTTCTTCACCCCATTCAGGGGTTGCCAGGGGTTATTGTGAAGGCCAAAATTATAATGGGGTTCAAAAAAGAATTTGATATACCTATCCTCCAGGAACTTATCTATGGATATTAGCCAAGATGGTCAGGGATGGATTCATAGAGAATTAGGGTTGGAAGAGACCTCAAGAGGTCATTTAGTCCCATCTCCTGCTCAAAGCAGGACCCACTCCAACTAAATCATCCCAGCCAGAGCTCTGTCAAGCCAGGCCTTAAAAAACTAAGGAAGGAATTCCACCATCTTCCTAGGTAACCTATTCCAGTGCTTCTACCCTCCTAGTGAAACAATTTTTCCTTATATCCAACCTGGACCTCTCCCACTGCAACTTGAGACCATTGCTCCTTGTTCTGTCATCTAGCACCACTGAGAACAGCGTAGCTCCACCCTCTTTGGAAACCCTTTCAGGTAGTTGAAAGCAGCTATCAAATCCCCCCTCAGTCTTCTCTTCTGCAGACTAAATAAGCTCAGTTCCCGCATGTGTCTCAGCCCCTTAATCATTTTTGTTGCCCTCTGCTGGACTGTCCCCAATTTTTTTCACATCCTTTCCGTACATCCTTTCAAAACTGGACACAATACTCCAGATTTTACCTCACCAGTGCCGAATAAAGGGGAATAATCACTTCCCTCGATCTGCTAACAATGCTCCTAATAATGCAACCCAATATGCAGTTAACCATCTTGGCAACAAGGGCACCCTGTTATATGCATATATGGTCTAGGACCATAGTACAAATTATTGGACCCTGTTAACTGGGGGCCATTGAATACAAATCACACTTGGGGAGAGGTCCCACTACCAGGAACAGGGAACAGGTGTCTCAGCAGGAATAAGTCCTTCAGGAGACTCAGGCGCAACACGGTTGTGGCTGGAGTAGGGTGACCATATTTCCCAAAAGGAAAACAGGACACTGCAAGGGGCTGGCCCAAGCTGCTTGCCCGAGCCACTCTCCCCATACAGGGAAGGGGCCAATTCTCACTCAAGCCCTGCCTGTCCCCTTCACGAGGCTGTCGCTGCTTGCTCGAGTCCTTCCTGCCCTCTGTGCAAGGCTGTCTCTGTTTGCTCGAGTCCTTCCTGCCCTCCGTGTGAGGCTGTTGCTACTCACTGGTGCCCTGCCTGTCCCTTACCTGAGCACTTCCTGTCCCCCTGTACAGGGCTACCATCGCTCCTCCCCCCTATACCACACTTTCAAAAGCAAATGGGACAAATGCCCACTTTTGCCAAAAAAGTCAGGACAGCCAGGACAGGGCTTTAAAAAGGTACTGTCCTGGCCAAAATGAGACAGATGGCCACCCTTGGCTGGAGAGAACCCAGTGTACTTACAACTGCTGCTGCAATGTGGCAACTACCATGGAAATTATTCATTGGTCATATGCATGTTGTGGTTCATATTCATCCCTATAACAACAAGGTGGTTAAAGGGGTGCAGGGAGCAAATGTGAATCATCCTCATTATAAAACACCACTAACACTGTAGTCATCTGTCTAGTGTATGTGTGCACTGCAGGGCATTTTTGGATGGACTAAGAAGTGCTTGGTAGTAGGCCCTATAATGAACATAAGAACATAAGAATGGCCATACTGGGTCAGACCAAAGGTCCATGTAGCCCAGTATCCTGTCTACCAACAGTGGCCAATGCCAGGTGCCCTAGAGGGAGTGAACCTAACAGGCAATGATCAAGTGATCTCACTCCTGCCATCCATCTCCACCCTCTGACAAACGGAGGATAGGGACACCGTTCCTTACCCATCCTGGCTAATAGCCATTAATGGACTTGATCTCCATGAATTTATCCAGTTCTCTTTTAAATGCTGTTATAGTCTTAGCCTTCACAACCACCTCAGGCAACAAGTTCCACAAGTTGACTGTGCGCTGTGTGAAGAAGAACTTCCTTTTATTTGTTTTAAACCTGCTGCCTATTAATTTCATTTGGTGGCCCCTAATTCTTGTATTATGAGAGTAAGTAAATAACTTTTCCTTATCCACTTTCTCAACATCACTTATGATTTTATATACCTCTATCATATCCCCCCTTAGTCTCCTCTTTTCCAAGCTGAAGAGTCCTAGCTAGCCTCTTTAATCTTTCCTCATATGGGACCCTTTCCAAACCCCTAATCATTTTAGTTGCTCTTCTCTGAACCTTTTCTAATGCTAATATATCTTTTTTGAGATGAGGAGATTTCATCTGTATGCAGTATTCAAGATGTGGGTATACCATCGATTTATATAAGGGCAATAATATAATCTCCATTTTACTCACTACCCTTTGTTCTCTGTCTTTTAACCAGTTCTTAATCCATGACAGGACCTTTCCTTTTATCCCATGACAACTTAATTTACATAAGAGCTTTTGGTGAGGGACCTTATCAAAGGCTTTCTGGAAATCTAAGTATACTATTTCCACTGGAACCCTCTTGTCCACAAGTTTGTTGACCCCTTCAAAGAACTGTAATAGATTTTTAAGACATGATTTCCCTTTAAAGAAACCATGTTGACTTTTGCCCAACATTTTTGGGTGAATGTCATCTGGTCCTGGTGACTTGTTAATGTTAAGTTTATCAGTTAATTCCAAAAACTCCTCTAGTGACACTTCAATCTGTGACAATTTCTTAGATTTGTCACCTACAAAAGCCAGCTCAGGTTTGGGGATCTCCCTAACATCCTCAACTGTGAAGACTGAAGCAAAGAATCCATTTAGTTTCTCCACAATGACTTTATCGTCTTTAAGCACTCCTTTTGTGTCTTGATCATCTAGGGGTCTCATTGGTTGTTTAGCAGGCTTCCTGCTTCTGATGTACTTAAAAAACATTTTGTTATTACCTTTTGAGTTTTTGGCTAGCCATTCTTCAAACTCCTCTTTAGCTTTTCTTATTACATTTTTACACTTAATTTGGCAGTATTTATGCTCCTTTCTATTTATCTCACTAGGATTTAACTTCCACTTTTTAAAAGATGCCTTTTAATCTCTCACTGCTTCTTTTACATGGTTGTTAAGCCACGGTCGCTCTTTTTTAATTCTTTTACTGTGTTTCTCAATTTGGGGTATACATTGAAGTTGGGCCTCTATTATGGTGTCTTTAAAAAGCATCCATGCAGCTTGCAGGGATTTCACTTTAGTCACTGTACCTTCTAACTTTTGTTTAGCTAACCCCCTCATTTTTCCATAGTTTCCCTTTTTTAAATTAAATGCCAAAGTGTTGAGCTGTTGAGATGTTCTTCCCACTACAGGGATGTTAAATGTTTTTATATTATGGTCACTATTTCCAAGGGGTCCTGTTATAGTTACCTCTTGGACCAGCTCCTGTGCAACACTCAGGACTAAATCTAGAGTTGCCTCTCCCATTGTGGGTTCCAGTACCAGCTGCTCCAAGAAGCAGTCATTTAAAGTACTGAGAAATTTTCTCTCTGCATTTCATCCTGAAATGACATGTTCCCAGTCAATATGGGGATAATTGAAATCTCCCACTATTATTGAGTTCTTAATTTTGAAAGCCTCTCTAATTTCCCTTAGCATTTCATTGTCACTATCACTGTCCTGGTCAGGTGGTCGATAATAGATCCCTAATGTTTTATTCTTATTAGACCATAAAATTACTATCCATACAGATTCCATGAAACATGTGGATTCACTTAAGATTTTTACTTGATTCTATATTTTCTTTCACATATAGTGCCCTTCCCCTCCTCCCTGCACGACCTGTTCTGTCCTTCTGATATAATCTGTACCCCGGAATGATTGTGTCCCATTGATTGTTCTAGTCCACCAGGTTTCTCTGATGCCTATTATATCAATACCCTTTTTATCACGAGGCACTCTAGTTCACCCATCTTATTACTTAGACTTCTAGCATTTATGTACAAGTTTTAGAGACTTTATTCCTTCACTCTCACCCTTCCCTGGTCCTTCTCGCATGAACAGAGAGCAACAATACCCAAAGTCCAAAGGTACAAACAATTTGATATTTATTGGGGTTCCTTTTCCTTATTTTTGAATCCCAAGTTACTTCCTGTTTGCCCCTAATTTATATTGTAATATTCATAGCTATACCTTAACCAATCATTCTACTAAAATTTACCTAACCAATCCTAACATATTGTAACATGATTAGTTAACCAATTATATCCCACCACCTTAATTAGTTTACACCCAGCAAAATTAATTATACAGCAGACAGAAACAATCACAAAACCAGAGACCATGCAAATAAGCATACAAAACAATACAGAAGTGAGGATTTCCCAACTACTTCTATACAGACATAAGGGTTCTCCAGCTGTGTCCATTGATAAGTGAGTTCTTACCAGACAGAAAACTATCAAACTAAATTTCCTTTTACATGTTTTAGGCTCTTCATTTTCTCTGGAGGTGATAGATCGAATCACCTTCCTAACAGCCCCAGATTGCCTTATTTCAATATGACGAGTTTGGAATGTGAGGATGTGACCATACATTTCCCAGTTTATGGCTGGCCTCTGCTGCTTAGCTGAAGAACCAGGCCTCAGACTGTCACAGTAAGAGAAGGCCATCACACAGACAGTGATTTTTTTATCTTTTTTTTTATACCTCTATGACTAGCTAAGTGATAAGAATACACCTAAATTCTTAAAGTATAGGCCTTTCCAGACAGGCCTGAATATCTATATCCTAACAACAAGCACTTTAAAAAACTTGTCGCTGTTTATTTGTCTGCGCTTTTCTGATATGTCCGATTCTTTATGTGAATTTTTCTCGTCTTTTTTGGCCCTTACATTATCCTCCTCCATCCTCTGCTCCTGACTATAACAGCTAGTGGTGAATCTAACAGCTAATGGAGAATCTCCTTTCGCTCCAGTCATTGAGGCCTGGAGTTTTTAGGGTAGGAGAAGCCAACTCATATGCACACAGCCACAGTGCAGCCCTGAGGGGCCATGCAGTTCAGCAGAGTGACAACAGGGAGGTCCTTGGGTGCCACAGATTTGTTCCAATATTTATAATTGTAATCCTGTTTTAAACCCCTGTCTGCCCCCATTTCCCAGTTGGCTGGTGCTTATCATTCGGGGAACTTGGGCAATGGTGGGAAGCGATCTGTCTGAAAGGAGAAGGTCAAACTTTGCAGCAAGGGTGCTGTGCAGGATGCACTCACTGTCTGCAGAGAGACTGAAACCAGATATCTTTTTGGGCACAAGTATATCGTATCTCAGGATTGTGCAGAACAAAGCGAAAATAATCCTGACAATAAAACACCAATCACTCCCATCCTGCATTTAACACTGTGGCAGTTCTCAAATGTCTTTCAGACAGACCTGCCTCTACCCTCTATTTTTCATTTCATTAATTCAGATTCAGATTCACTTATGACTCAAAAACTACAGCACAGTGACTCCTCCAGGCAGACACTTGTATCTGCAATGGAGACACAATCCATTGCTGTTAATGCCCCTGAGAAACCTCACTTTCTGGAAAAGAAGAAAACCATAGAACTCAAGAGGATTCAGTTGTCACAGATTTCAACTGGAACTGCATCTGCTTTTCTGATCAGGATGATTGAAAAGGATATTGCCATCATGGAGACAATGGAGTCAAAAGTCTTGCTCTGGACAGACAGCAGTGGGAAAAATGGTTTGCCTCATGTGTCACTAGGAGATTCTAAAACTAAAGCTAGGAGATGCTAAAGCTGAAAAACAAAGCTACGTCTGAGTGCAGAATTGGACTGAAGAGGCTTAGGACAAGGAATTCCTTCAGAACAGTGAGGGAAACAGGAAAACGATTCATGAAGGAATGAAGGCGTGAATAAAGAATGAAACAAAAACTAAAAGAATGAAACAAAACAAAGAAAGAATGAATGAAACAACAAAAAAGAGGCCAATACAAGAATAGTTCATTACTGGGTGGAGCTGCCCACACTGAGGGGCAGTGGGCTGGGGATCTCTGAGCTGCACATAGACACAGCCTTTGCTATTCACATACAGTGAACATCAGGCAGGGCAGTCTGCTGAAGCAGCAGGCAGTTCTTGCTGTCCACTTGCAAGCTCCTTTTGAAGGATTTGCTGGAGTGAATTTTCATGGAGTTTTAGCTGTCCTTGGTCCTTAGTGTGGATGTGAAATTAAAAGCAGTGCAGTATAACATGTATACACAGTGTTTAATCAGAGGGCCCTAGGTACCAGTTCACACCCAAGGGTTTGTTTTATGTGGCTGTATATGAGCATATCATGTTAGCTGTGGCCTGAGGGAGACGCTGCAAATTCCCTCCCTTTGCTGCCCTCCCTGCTGGTTCTAGTCTCACCAGTACAGAATTTGGAGAGATGCCCTTACCTTTCGAGCAGATGAGGGAGCTCTGGGTCATCTCCTTTTCCATGTGTTTAGGCTGCTCAGCATAGAGGGGAGAAGACTCAAGCAGATGTGACTTCATGAAACACTAAGCATGGTGTTCTGGTCTACCCTGGCCTTGGTGCTCCCTATGGGGAATTGGGGGCTACAGTAACCTACAGATTACACACATAGCAAGTGGTCTTACGGTGGGGGAAAGGATAGAAGAACTGGCTGTGAGGAACATCTGCCCATAGCTTAGCAGGCAGGGGACAGGAATGCTCATTCTTCTGATGCTAATCCCATTCCACTCTGTGGCTGGAGCCTGCAAGATCTCCAACAGACTATGTTTGTCACATATACCAAGCAATGGGTCTCCTGAGGAGAAGGAGTCTTATATGGGGTCCACTTTAGCTTTGTTGCCAGCTTTCCTCATTTCCAGTTGAGCAGATTCAGCACAAGTAGGAAAAAATCCTAACTAGCTTCCAGCAATGATTGGGATGAGACAGAAGGTATGTTCCCCCCTCTCAGGGGACAGGACTTTCTACCATACCTCAACCAACGGGCTTGATCAGCGTGTCCTTCCATCCTATCTTCAGCTCCTGAGACGTCTCATTCCCACAGGCTCCAGTGTTTGGCTTCATCTCGGCACTAATTGTGAAATTCATGATACCTGAGATATAATTGCCTATATACCAAACCAGAGAGAGAGAGGATTAAATCCTGAGTGATTAAGAGTGTTGTGTATTTGGTTGTCATAGCTTTTGTTCCTATGGCAACTGAGTTAGATTATTAGGGGATAGCCCAGCCAGCTTCAGCTGGTTAGGTGAGCTCTGTGTCTGTAAATAAATGATACTTTTGTTAGCTGTTTGCTGTCTGGCCTCAAGTGATTTCTTCCTAAACTGGCTGCCCCCAAGGATATAACAAATGGCGACGATGGATGGGTGCTGCTCCAGTAACAGAGGGAAGTAGAAGTCAAGGTAAAGAACAAACAAACAAAAAAACTGCTTGTTTGCACTGACTGTGAAAGTGAAACTAAAAATCACGGCTACTCTGATGGGGCCACTGGAACCTTTTGATGAGAATATAGAGCAGTGGCATGTGTATACTGAGTGTTTTGAGCTTTTTGTTATTGCAAATGACATTACAGAAGCAAAGAAGGTGCCAATATTCTTAAGTGTTGTACGGGCTAAAACCTACTCCCTGTTACGCAGCTTACTACATCCTGTTAAGCCTGAGACTAAATCTTACAGTGACGTTGTGGAAATCCTGGTGTCCCATTTTTCCCCAAAACCGCTGGTAATTGCTGAAAGATATCAGTTCCACAAAAGAGACCAAAAAGAAGATGAAACAGTTATACAATTTGTAACAATTTTAAAAAAGCTAGCAGAACATGGTGAATTTAAAGAGATGTTAAATGATGCCCTGCGTGACAGGTTAGTGTGTGGCTTCTACAGTGAAGCTATACGGAAGCGCCTACTGACAGAGGCTCAGCTTACATTACAGAAGGCTGTTGATGTTGCTGTGTCCATGGAACTGGCTACAAGGGAGGCGCAATACATCGGTGCATCCCCTAGGGTCCAAAAGGTGTCACAAGAACCTACCCACAAAACTGTGCAGAGTCAAGAATGTTACCACTGTGGTAAGCCAGGTCAGCAGGCATCAGAATGCTGGTGTAAGGACCTGGTGTGTCGACACTGTGGCAAAAAGGGATACATTTAGTGTGCCTGTAAACAAAAGAAAAAGAGACCTGTGGTCTGGCCGACAAAAAGGGAAACTCTGCATACCCTAGAGCAGATCCAGCATGATCAAGGTGACACCTCATCGCAAGCGGAAGTGACACTGCATGTTTTGTCTTTGGCAGTGGGCTCACATGAATACTAGGTAACCCCATTGTTGGATGGCAAACCTATACGCATAGAACTGGACACCGGTGCAGCCGTCTCGCTGGTCTCCGAGACTGTGTATAAAGAAAAGCTACAGCATCTTCCACTTAAGGGAACAAAAACTGTTCTGAAGATGTATACAGGAGAAGCTGTGCCCATGTTGGGCACTATTGATGTTAAGATGGAGCTCAATGGACAGGCTGGTAAATTGCCACTCTTTGTGGTGAGAGGTAATTACCCAGCCTTAATGGGTAGATTCAGCTGAACTGGGCAGAAGTGCACTGGATGACTAAAGAAGAAACCAGTCTAACCCCTATACTAAGGAAACATGCTGCTGGTTTTGGAGAGGATCTGGGAAGTATGAAGGGAATCACTGTGACATTGAACATTAAACTTGACAGTCCACCAAAATATCTGTAAGCCCAAACTGTGCCATATGCCATCAGGCCAAAAGTTGAAGCGGAACTGGAGCACCTGGTCACCAATGGAGTCCTCATACCAGTTACCCATAGCCCATGGACCAATCTTATCATTCCAATAGAGAAGAAAGATGGCTCCCTCCGGATTTGCAGTGATTTTAAAGTCACTGTTAACCCGGTGTTGTGTGCAGAACAATACCTGCTTTCTCGCATCGATGACCTCTTTGCAGGCCTGGCTGGGGGACAAAAGTTCAGTAAGATTGATCTGAGTCAAGCATATTTACATATGCACATCGAGGAAAAGTCCCAAGAGCTGTTGACTATTGTGACTCATAAGGGGCTTTATCAATACTGTCACCTACCCTTCAGAATAACGTCTGCTCCAGCCCTGTTCCAGAGGGCTATGGACCAGATCTTGTGTGGCTTGTCAGGAGTTCAATGCTATCTGGATGATATCCTGGTCACTGGAAGGAATGAAAAGAATCACTTAAAAGAATTTAGAGGCTGCCCTACAAAGACTGGAAGAGTATGGACTACGAGTTCGCAAAGACAAGTGTGAATTCTTCCAGCCCTCTGTTGAATATCTGGGACACATCACTGCTGTGGATCTTCATAAGGCCCCTGCAAAAGTTAAGGCTATTGTGGAGGCTCCTCCACCTCAAAATGTAAGCCAGTTGCGCTCGTTTCTACAACTACTGAACTATTATGGAAAGTTCATCTCACAGTTAGCCACACTGCTAAAACCACTTCATGAGCTCCTTGAGCAGAACAAGGCATGGAAGTGGACTGAAGCCTGTGATGTTGCATTTAACAAAGCTAAAGATACATTGCTAAATTATGAAGTTCTAATGCACTTTGATCTATCCTTACCCCTACAATTCGCCTATGATGACTCCCCTTATGGAGTGGGAGCAGTTGTATCACACGTTATGCCTTCGGGAGAAGAAAGACCTATTGCTTTTGCTTCACGCACTCTAAGCAAAGCAGAAACTAACTACGCCCAAATCGAACATGAGGCATTCGGAATACTTTTTTGAATTTGGAAGTTTCATCAACACCTGTTTGGGCAGAAGTTTACTCTTCTCACAGACCATCGACCTCTGACATCAATTTTTGGACACTACACAGGCATTCCCTCAGTAGCTGCTAGTCGTATACAACTTTGAGCATTGTTACTTTCAGCACACACATATGAAATCAAATATCAGAAATCCACTCTGTACGGCAATGCAGATGGCCTCTCAAGGTTGCCTTTGCCTGGTCACACATCAAGATAGTGCCCAAAAGGAAATCTTCTACTTTGAACAGGTAGAGAATACACCCATCACTGCTACTCAGATAAAGAAGGCAACTCGCGTTGACCCAATATTGTCCCAAGTTATGGACCTGGTGATGCATGGAAAATCTCGACAAACCTCTCTGGTCTGACCCAACCTTGTTACCTACATGTCCAGGAGGACGGAGTTATCGGTCCAAGCTGGTTGTTTGTTGTGGGAGAGACGTGTCATTATCCCACCACCACTGAGATCACAGATGTTAGAACAGCTACATTCTGGTCACTGTGGAATAGTGCGCATGAAGGAAATTGCACGAAGCTATATTTGGAGGCCTGGATTGGACAGTGCTATTGAAGAGAAGGCAAAAGCTTGTATGTCATGTCAGGGTGTGAGGAATGCACCCCAGTGGGCACCCCTACACCCATGAGACTGGCCTGAAAACCCGAGGAAACGCATTCACGTTGACTTTGCTGGCCCCCTTGAAGGAAGTATGTTCTTGGTGGCAGTAGATGCCCATTCTAAATGGCCAGAAGTCTCTATAATGCAGTCCACTACTGCAGAGAGTACTATCCAAAAACTACTGGGACTCTTTAGTCATTTTGGTCTGCCAAAACAACTTGTGAGCCACAATGGACCCCAGTTCGTCTCTCAGGAGTTTCAAAATGTTATGAAGGCAAATGGGATACACCACATCACTTCAGCACCATATCATCCATCTACCAGTGGATTAGCTGAAAGATTTGTGCAGACAATGAAACACGCTTTGAAATTAGCAAGGGGACAACACTCCATTCAAAAGCGTGTGGATACCTTCTTACTTTCCTACAGAAACACACCTCATGCTACGACCAAGGCATCCCCGGCCTTTCTAATGATGGGACGACAGCTGCGCACTTCCTTGAATCTGCTGAAACCCTCTGAACCCCGACAAATTGTGAAACATCAGCAGCAATATCAAGTCATCAGATGGGCACCCAGAGCAAAAGAACGAACCTTTAGCCCGGGACAGTCAGTTTTGGCTTGGAATTATACTTCCAGAGCTAAATGGGTTCCTGCCACGATCATCACTCAAACAGGACCTGTTTCCTACACAGTCCAGACTGCAGAGAATCTTACCTGGTGGCGACATGTACATCAGCTGTTGCCAGATCATGCCAGTCCTCAGGACACATCTTCAGTTGAGTCGTCTGACTTCACCTCTTCCGGTGAGACACCGAATCAAGAATTACCTGTTCCTGACTGTTCTCCTCCATTACTGCCGGCGGCTGAGATACCCCTTTTCCCAGCATGATCTGATACCACCTCCTCACCCTTTCGTGCTGCGAACCGTGAGCCCATTGTCAGGCCTAAGCCCATGGTACTTTCGGGTGCAACACCACCAGAAGTTGGCCATAATCCACCTAGAGACAGAAGACCTCCTCAATGGCTGGATCTTTAGCTAGGGTGAACCCACAGTTATGGGGCAAAATAATCCCCAGGGTTTAGCCAGGAATGGAGGCAGTCTACCCTCCTTCTCTAGTCTAGTGTGTGTTTTATTTAGGGGATGTTCTTATTAAGGGGGGAGGAATATGTTGTGTATTTGGTTGTCATGGTTTTTATTCCTATGGCAAGTGAGTTAGATTATTACGGGATAGCCCAGCTAGCTTGACCTGGTCAGGTGAGCTTTGTGTCTGTAAATAAATGGTAGCTTTGTTAGTTGTCTGCTGTCTGGCCTCAAGTGATTTCTTCCTAAACCGGCCACCCCCAAATATAACAGACTCAATACTGACTGTTCAGGACAGTAACGTCAGGAATAAGGGAGGGTTCTTCAGAGAAGACAAACTGAGCTCCCTCTCATCCATGTCCAGGAGGTTCCCACCACTGATATGGCAAGGTGGTACTGCACACAGACACGCAGCTGTGTGCAAGGTCTTGTCCTGGGCCAGAGAGGTGAAGCACAACCCCCTCCTGCCCTCTTTCATGGCCTGACCAGGGCAAAATAAATACTCCATGGCAGTTCTCAGAGGTAATCTAGTGTCCTGGCCTAGGTTTGTTCACATGTGTGCACACACACTATCTGTCAAGGAAGCAGCACCTATACAAAGGGAGCAGAGAGGAAGCAAGACAGAACGCACTTGGATGCATTTGTCCAGGTAGTTGAAGATTTGGCTCTAAGGAGGAAGTCTTACCTATGGATGATAGAGTAGGGCAGGGTCAGATCAATGAAGAAAGGCTGGAAGGTTGTCAGGGAGACAGGCACAGACGTCCCGAATCCAGTCTCCTCCTCCAAGGAGAAGGCACCGGCTTTCCATTCAATGATGGTGTTGTGGATGGTGAATGAGACCCTGGCATTCCCAGTGGAACTGAGAGATGATCTTGAAGCTAGAGAATTTGGGCTGGATTTTCAAAAGCACCTAAGTCACTAGGAGTTTGGCATCTAACTCCTGTCATTATTTTTTAAAATTCCACTTCTTACCAATGTTTAAACCATGGTTGTATACTATATTTGGAGGGTTAATGCACAGTAATATTGTGTATGTTAGACAGTGAAGGTCTTAGCTCTGAATATTACCTTTGGAAGGATGATTTTGAATAGAATTGACATTTTTAGTAATTAGGTAACTGACTAAATTCCTAAGCTTTAACTTTAGCATTACACCAATTGAACTGTTATTGATGTTCCCGTAATATAATTGGCAGATAAACTAAACTGGTAAATCAACAAAGTTCTGGGAATCTAAGGGAATCCCTAATTCTTGAGTTGGGACAAAAATTGCCAGCCCAGATTTATATAGAATATGATAGTTTCTTTATATAAACAGGACTGTCAGACTTGGAGTAACTTATTTGGTCTATTGCCTATTGGTAGATATTAACTTTCCTTGTTAAATTAATTCTTTTTAATTTTGTGAAAAGACCCTACCAAATAACCTGCTTTATTTTGTTTTCTGTAATTCTCTCAAATTATTTTTGCAAATAAAACTTGTACATTTACAATTCTCCTCCAGTCTATACTTGAGCTAAGGAACAGAGGCACAGGAACCATGAGAAAAGTGGCATAGGTAACTGGTTAATTAAAACTATTTAACTAATATGTGTTTTATACCTTTATTGTCTTCTCTGATTTGACACCTGAAAGTTCTTCTAAAGACAGATTTTAGAGGTAGAGACATAATACTGGTAATAACAGAAAATCTCTGGTTTTTCCACAAAAACTGGGAAAGAAATTAGCTGAGAAAATAGCATGGACATTGACTTATTCACAGACCATAAATTATAATGAAAGATCTGAGAAATGCTACCCAGAATCTAAAATCCAAAACTAATTGAAATGTCAGAATCCCCGGAGGCTGAGCAATATATAAACTCAAAAGAAGTCCAGGAGGCTGACTCTCTGGTCTCTAGTTGAAGGGAATTGTCTCTTGATGCCAAGAAATTGAAGCACTGTGAACACTCCCAAAAGGGGGCACTGGTCCAGGAACATATATTACTGACCCTGGGTAAAAATGTCACTCTCAAACATAGCTGAAGAGATTAATAAGACATAATAGAAATTAATCATAAACAACCTGGATATATATCATCTTACAGGCCTTAATTTTTAGGTAGAGTTTGAGCGGAGTAAGAACACTGAACTATAGACTCTGTCTTACCACCATAGAAAGTAGTGATAATGATGACCATAGTATTCCAGGGCAGTTAGACCTTGAGGAACTGTCTGTCTTTTTTAGGGTTAAAACAGAGCATGCTAACTCTGAGAGAATTTGTCTGGATAAAATCATCATCCTCATGCAGAAAACAAGCCACATCCTGCAAAGTGGGTAGAAGGGTCCAAGAGCCTGGATAAATAAAATGGCCCTGACTCCTGAGACTGACAAAACACATTTCAATGACCTTTACCTTAAGCCTGGAAATTCTAGAGATCTGCCAATAACACCCCATTGGCAGGCGTGGCTAGATAGGGAAGAGGGCTGGAACTGCAACTTTGATGAATGCCTTCCCACAGCTCTTGAGAAGGTCTGGCAGAAGGATGTTACACACAGTGGATGGGTTGGATCTGTCACTGCCTTTGTGACTCACCAGTGGAACTGATCAAAGCATTTCAAAATATACATTTTTCGATGAAAAATGAACATCTTTTAATTTTTTTTTTTCCAATTTTCAGCTAGCTTTACTCATCAGGCACATAACAGGACCAGTAGTGTAGCCAGAATACTGGACTAGGACATCCACAGAAGGCTTATCTGCCCAGAAACCTAGATGCCAACACAGTTGGCTACAGCCTGTGTTCTAGATGCCAGGTGAAGCTTTGGGGATGTTACTTTTCCTTACACGGAAGGATATAGATCTTTATGTATTCATAATAATGAAGTATGTCCAGAGCAAGTATAATGAATCAAATGACACTTAGCACAAGTCACCTTTCCTTCAATTGATCCTTCTCAATGTATTTTCCACCCTTTTTCCAAGGCTGGCCTTACCATGAGGTGAAATGAGGTGGCTGCCTAAGGTGTCAGACTGTGGGAAGGCACCACTAGGACCCAGAGTGTAGAAAATTGTGACTGGTGCTGGTGCATATGTATTCTCTCTGCTCCAGATGCACAGAGATGGTGGAGTGCTGTGCTGGAGGAAGGAGGACATAACAGGCAGGCAGGAGAAAAGGTGAGAGGCAATAACAGAAAGCAGAAAGACCTACAGGAAGAGAGAGAAGGAGGAGCCTCTTATGTACGTCTCTAGCACCCCCAGGAGACTGGACTGATAAATACCAGCTTATCAGGGAGCTTCCTGTTTCCTGCTGCTTCTCTGAACCCACTTGAGGAGAACAGGCAGTCAACTGAAGTAGTAGGAGCCAGTTAGGTCCTTAAGCTGCTGATATCTTCCCTCACTCAGGCCCTGCTACCAGCCTGTTTATTTGTCCCCTTTGACTGAGTGTTGAGAGCCACTATAGCTCGCACAGAACAGCAGTCGTGAGTGAAAGAAGAAAACGCCCTTCTGGGGCAGCATTCAGAAAAAGAAAGAAAGCAAAGGAAGCTTTTCTATTTAAGTAGGAAGCAGGTTTCCTGAGATACATAGACACAAATGTTCACTATGAGCCTTCCGGCCCCAGTGAGGATGTGAGTGATGAGAAAATGCCTGATCTTCCATTTAGTCAGAGTGCAGGTGACCTGGCAGCTACTGCAGCATCCATATCTCCATCTCAGATGGATGTAACCATGCACATTCCGGAAGAAAAGTGTAGATCAGAGAAGAGTGCAGTGGAGGCGCAAGAAACAGCTCCTGCTGAGTTTAGTTCCTTAAGTCTAGATGATCCAGGACTGTGGACCCATGTGAGTGGAAGCCTGAGAGAGTTCCTTGTACTGCATGGGCCACAGCAAGTGAAAAACATCATGTTCCCCAAAAACAATGAAAACAGAAGTTTTCATCCAACACATTCCTGGCGTGAAATCCCCAATGGTGACAAAGTGGAGAGACCAGAATGCTGCATACTGTTTTTGTTGCAAACTCTTCCAGTCTAATGTTCCAGCCACATTGGGTTTTACAGTAACAAAGGACTGGAAAAATCTGGCTAGAAATCTGGCATGCAATGAGAAGGCAGCAAATCACCAGAGAGCATTCCATAGGTGGAAAGAGCTTGAGATGAGAATAAGGTTAAAGGCCACCATAGATGATCAGCATCAAGAGAAGATTGCATCAGAGTTTCTTTAATGGCAAAATATTCTGAAAAGGCTCATTGCGATTGTGAGAATGCTTGCTACCCAAAACCTAGCACTGTGTGGCAGTTCAGATCATCTGTATATGCCAAATAGTGGAAACTTCCTTAAAATTGTGGAGCTGATGGCTGAGTTTGATGCTGTACTCCAGGAGTGTTTAAGAAGAGTCACCACCCTATAAATCAGAGGGGTAGCTGTGTTAATCTGGATCTGTAAAAAGCAACAAAGAGTTCTGTGGCATCTTGTAGACTAACAGCAGACCAATACATCTGTTAGTCTATAAGGTGCTACATCTGTTATTTTGTTGCTTTTCACCGAAGAAATGTACACACACCACTACCTTGGAAAAACAATTCAAAATGAGATCACACAGTTACTGGCAACAAAAGTCAAACAGAAGATTGTGGCAGATCTGAAGTCAGCGAGATATTACTCTGTTATTCTGGACTGCACAACTGACATCAGCTATATGGAACAAATGACTTTAATGCTGCATTTTGTAACAACAGAACCTTATGAAAATGTCCCTGCAACAGTGACAATCAGAGAGCATTTTCTATAATTTATTAACATTGATGATACTATAGGAGCTAGTATGACAAATGTGCTTCTTAAAAAGCTGGAAGATATGGGAATTGTGATAGCTGACATAAGAGGTCAGGGCTACGATAATGGTGCTAACATGAGAGGAAAGAACAGAGTAGTGCAGACACAGATCTGAGAGTAAAAACCTTGACCTTTTTTTGTCCCATGCAGTTCTCATTCACTGAACTTGGTGGTCAATGATGCAGCATCAGCTTCTAGTGAGGCTGCTGAATTTTTCAATGTAATTCAAAGCTTCTATGGATTTTTCTCTGCATCAACTCATCAATGGCAAATTTTGAAGCAACATCTGGGAACATCCTGTCTGACACTGAAACCACTGAGTGCCACACAATGGAAAAATCAAATGGAGGTGATAAAGCCTATCAAACACCAAATTGGGAAGATAGATGATGCCATAGTTGTCATTATGGAGGATAATGCTATGACAGGAACTGCGGGAGAACAGTGGCAGAGGGGAATGAAATCACCAGAAACATACATAACTTCAAACTTCTGTGTGGCTTAGTGTTGTGGCATGACATATTGTTTGAAATAAATGTTGTAAGCAAGAGACTCCAAGGTGTTGACCTTGATATATCTGGACCAAAGGAACAACTAGACAGAGCAACGTCATACCTACAGTCTTGCCGTTCAGATGAGGGATTTTAAAATGTTCTGAAGAGTTCACAGAAGCTGGCAGAGGAACCTCACACTGAAGCTATTTTCCCACTCATTCAAGAATACAAGAGTCACCGAAGAAGACATTTTGATTACGAGGCATGGGATAATCCCATAAGAGACCCCAAACAACAATTCAAAGCTGAATTCTTTAACCGGGTGCTAGATTGTGCAATACAGTCAGTTGAAGAACGTTTCATGCAGCTCAAGGAACACAGCAGTATATTTGGGATGTTGTATGATATTTCCAAAACCCACTATACCTGAAGAAGACCTATACCAGCAATGCACGGCACTAGAGACAGTGTTGACACATGATGATATGTGTGATATTGATGCGAGTGATTTAGGTGATGAACTGAAAGCTCTTTCAAGATACTGTAGTGGTGTGTGTTGTGTATTTGGTTGTCATGGGTTTTGTTCCTATGGCAACTGAGTTAGATTATTAGGGGATAGCCCAGCCAGTTTTGGCTGGTTAGGCCAGTTCAGTGTGTGTAAAAATATGGTTGCTTTTTAAGGCTTGCAGCTCTCTGGTCTCAAGTGATTTCTTCCTAAACCTGCGGCCCCCAAGGATACAACAGGGTGGGTACCCCACTCCTAAAATAGAAAAGGGTTAAAGTCAGTCTTGGGAGAAGGTTGTGGCTGAGAGCTGAGGTGATTGGGGAAGTGGCTGCAGCTAGGTCACGCACCAATCAGGCCACAGCTGGCCTGTATAAAAAGGCTGTGAGGCAGAGACCAACAAGTATCTCTCCTGGCTTGGAGAGAGCTGGGCCTGCAGAAAGGGCACTGGGAGTGGAGCAGGGCTGGGGAGAGCCAGAAGAGCAGGGGAGCTCCAGGCTGGCAACTCCCCAGGCTGCAGGGCCTGGTCCAAGGCCCATAGAGGTACTGGGAGGCAGAGGAAGGCAGCAAGTCTGAGCCCCTTTTCCTATGATGGGTGGCTTTTACACTGCAGTCTGCCCCAGAGAACAGGGGTTTGATGATGACTGGCAGCCCAGACTAAGACAAGGTCGGGAGTAGAGGGTTGGGGGTTTCTTAGAGAGGGGAGACCCATAGAGACTGATGCGGGTATTGCCAGGGGGCAGCCTCCAGGTAAAGGGGCACCAGGGTCCTGGGAGGGACATGGGGGGCCAGCAGCAATGGGACACCGGCCTGAAGAGGGCGCTCTGAGGACTGGAGAGTCAATTCCCTGAGACAACCAGCAGGAGGCACTGCAGGGGTGAGTCCCACATGTTTACAGATACATTTCAGTAGGATCTACTCCTAAGGCTGTTCTGGAAAATATGTGCACAAATAAGATGACCACCTTCTTTCCAAATGCTTTTGTTGCTCTGTGCATACTTTTAACACTTCCTGTAACAGCTGCCAGTAGAAAATGCAGCTTCTCCAAGCTGAAGTTAATAAAAACACATCTATGCTCCACAATTACACACGAGAAGCTGGTCGGCCTTCCAGCCATCTCAATATAGTATGAGCTAGCTCAGACTATGGAGCTTCAGGAACCAAGAAGGCATGGAAAGCACCACTGATTATTCAAACAGATAAAAATGCCAGTGTTTACTATGCAGAAAAGAAAACTTATATTTGCTGTTCGGGCATTTGAAAGTTAAGTGTTACTTAAAATTTTTTGAACAAGGCATTTTAGGTCGTTAGTTCTTTTATTGGGGTAGGTAACAGAGCAGTACCATGAGAGGAGTAGAACAGAAAGAAGGCAGAATTGAGACCTTTCAAAGTTTTGGCCCAAGTGAAGAGACACGGAGGTGTCATTTTAGCTCCCCGCCTCAGGTGCCAAAATGTTGTGGGCTGTTCCTGCCCCCTTTCTCCTCTTTCTTGTTTTCCCTTTGTCAGACCTCTCCAGAACTGCTAAGGAAAGCACTTAAGCTTGTGTTTTAGTCCCATTTAAGTCACTCTGCTTTTAATTATTTTGTTTCCTTGAGGTCATACTTTGAGACTTCTCCTGGGCTGTTACTTTTACACTTGGGGCTGCTCATTGGTTTCTGGTACTTGTTTTTGTGGCTGTGTTATAGTTGCTCTGGCGGTCTTTCGGGTAATTGCAGTGTGTATTACAGCCTTCTGGTCTAAGGAAAGCAACAGAGCTGTCTATTGTAATTTATTTAATTTAAGTGGGGTTATATATACAAGCTGTGGTGTAAATATTAAACAATTAACCTTCGTGTCAGTCTAACCTGCATGCTGGCTTGTAATGAGATTAAAAATGCTCTTGCACCTGTGCTTCAGAGTCATTTTAAAACAATGTCTTGCACATTCAAATAAAAATGTTTTCTTGTCAGGGTAGCAGCAGGGGTGGTGGAACCGGGAATGAGGGTTGGAGGGAGTGGGTTGGCATCCCTGCAATGGAAATATTGTGGGGATTCAGGTAAACTTACATGTCTGCGGGGGAGAGAGGGACAGAAGGAGGGAAGTGAGAGCAGGACACGGAGTGGTTTCCATGGGGCCAGGGAGCAGGGACCCAGAGTGACAGGAATGGGCCCAGGAACATGTGGAAACACTAGAAACCCTCCTTCCCATCCTGGAGCCAGCTGCCTCTCTCTTCCCCTGATGAGTCTCAGCACCGCTCCTCACTCATCCTCTTATCCCTTCCCAAGGCCTGCTGAAGTCAATGAGAGTGTTTGGATGAGGGTTTGGATCAGGCCATAGGTCAATATGCATTTTGGTGAGGATTCTCCTTAGCGCTGGTGCAGGGGATGGTGCATAGACAGCATGATTTTCCCACGCTGTCCCCAGCCCTGCTCTCTTATACCTGCTCCTGATAACAGCATGGGTCCACTTACCTGTGGAGGGGCTACCATGGAGGCTGAGAGGAGAGAAGCTACAAGGCCATAGAGGAAGCACTACACTATTCTGCTCTTCTCAGCAAAAGATCCACCAAGTTTTCATCTCTTCTGCCCACAAAAACAGATGGGATGATATGGCCCATAATTTTCTCAATTAAAACCAGTGGTGCAAGTCAAATCAATTTCTAACTGGTACACGGGAGAGGGGGAGACACCAGCTAAGGGGCAGGATACATGACCTCCCCATGTGAGCCTCCTTTTAATTCTTCCCTCCCACATCGCTGCGTCTCCATCCTCCATCTCTGTCCTACAGCAGCGAAAAGAGGAGGGAGCAGAATGCCGGCAGCTCTTCTGGTGGCTGTACCACCCCCAGCCCTGCCCCCCAAGCTCTGTCTTCCGGGAGGGTTGCTGCTGTACAGATGGAGGAGATGCAATTCCGTGGAAGGGCTGGAGACCATACAGTTATGCCAGAGAAGCTGCCAGCATGCGACCAGTGGCTCCTCCTGTGTCTTACTGGTACGTCATACGAGCAATAAATATTTTGCTGGTATGGTGTACTGTACTGCCGTAATTGCACTGCTGATTAAAACAGAATCCCACATATTAAGCAGAACTTTTGGAACATCTTTGGTGGCCTGTTTGTGATTAGAAATGAACCAGACAAGCGAATATTTCAGTTACCGTGTCCTCCCAATTCCCACACTACCAGTTTGTTTTGTTCCAACTGCAAACAATTGGATTTTTAGATTGCATAATGTTTTGAGCACTGAGTTAAATCTACAGTGTAGCTCTAAATTTGCAATAGAGTAAATCGATACAAAATAACAAATCTGGGTGCTTATTCAAAGTCAACAATAGCAGGTAAACATAGAAATCTGACATATTTTGAGAACTGTGTCCCAAGAATTGATGAGAAACAATTTGTACTGTTTACAGAATATAGCATGTCTT
>JALNIE010000292.1:0-18142 GCA_026122505.1 Aldabrachelys gigantea
TTCCCTGCTTCTCCTGGGCCAGGAGTAGCTCATCTCCTTTCGACCGCTCTGCTGTAGAGGAAGGAGGGAGAGGGCAGCTGCTGCTGCTGCTGTTCCTGCTGGGCACTGGGCCCTCGCTGCTGCTGCTGCTGCTGCTGCTGCTGCTTGCTGCTGTTCCTGCTTCTGCTGCTCCCCTGGCTGTGCTAGACACCACCACCCACCCCTCTCTCTGCTATCTGCTGCTGGCTGTAGATTCCCTCCCCCCCCCTTGGTCCCTGCTGTTACTCCACCTACAGCCTTGAGGGGGGGGGGGCTGCTGGCCTGCTTCCAGAGAGGGGGGAGTGAGGGACCCGGCTCTTGTTGCTGATGACACCTTCTGAGCGGGTCCCTCCTGCCTGGCGCCAGTCCACCACCACCTGGAGCAGCTGGGGCTGCTGGGCAGTTGCTGGCGAGCTGTTGGAGCCGGAGGAGGTGAAGGCGGAGGAGGAGACTGCTTGTGCTGGAGACCGTGTGAAGACCACTGTGGAGGTGTATTCCTGGACTGAGTGTTTTTCGACCTGTGCTCTTGTGGTGGGGGTTTGGACTGTGTCTGCTGGGACACCGGGGGTGTGGCGGGAGCCTGCCCCCGGTCCATCTGTGTTCCCTTTCGCCCCCACCACCATCGTTGCCCCCTCCACCACCCCCGCTGGCTGGTTTCCTTCGCCTTTGGACTCCGCCTCTGGGACTGAGCTGCTCGCCAGACCCACCACGCCCAATTCCATCATTAGGCCTGCAGCAGCAGCAGCCTATAACTGACTCTAGCACAAGTGCCGGTGGGCGCACCACCTTCCCCCTCCCCCTGGACTGGCCCCTTTCCTTTTTGTCCGCCCCACCTATTTCCCTCTGCGGCCCTGCTAGTTCCGCCCCAGCCCTGCAGCTATCCCGTGGTCCCTCTGCCCCTTCCCAGCTCGCCCTTCTGCCCCCACCTGTGCTCCCCCAGCCCTGATTGGTCCCTCCCTCGTGCGCCACGCCCCCCCGTGCGCTTGTGCCCTTCCCCCATTTGAGTTTCCCCTTGTTCACTGCACCCCCCCCCTCTGCATTGTCCCCCTGAACCCCAGTGCAACTGGAGTAGCCGGAACTCCCCTCTGCGTCGGGCCCTGTCACCCTTCACCCCTAGGTCCTTGGTTACTCCCGCGCCCCTTCAGCCTTCCTTTCTGGCACCCTCCTCCCTGCCTGCAGCCTAGCGGGGAGGGGTGGTTGCCCTCTCTCCTTCCCCTCCCCTCGCTGTTTGTCCCCCTCCCCGCTCTCGTTATGGCGGGGGACGCGGCGGGGGAGACCCCACGCGATGCTCCCCACTGCCCTCCTCCACCTGCCTCCGTGTCCACTGCCCCAACCTCCACCTCGACCGCTGCTGCCGATCCACCTACCTCCGCCCCTGCTGGGGCACTGGCGCGGCGGAGTACCGGGAGACCTCCGCTGCTGCCACGTCCCTCCCCCCTTCCGATTCGGGGGGAGCCCCCCCAGACCGGTGGGAAAGGTCGGGGTGGGAAGAAGGGTAAGGGCCGCTAAGAAGGCCAGCCCTCATGGCGGAAACTGCCCCCCACTGCGCAGCCCCGCTCCCGGCTGCGGCATCCCTCCCCCGCTATTCCCTCCACCAGCTCTGCGGGTGTCCCTCCCCGGCCACCCAGGGCGTATGCCCAGGTGGCGGCGGCCCCCCCCGGCCTGCCGCCGCTCCTCCGATCACCCGCTTCACCACCATCTACAGCGGCCGGGACCCTTTCCCACATTGACCAGGAAGCACTGCGTCCGTTGCCTCCTGGTGCCCGCCTCGCCCCACGTGGAGACCCTACGTGCGAGGCGTTGGCGCGGGTGGTGTGGGCCCCACGGCCATCGTGCGGCCTCCAAAATGTACGGGAAGGTGGTCTTCTTCCTGGCATCGGAGGCGCCGCACAGGAGGCGGTAGAGAGGGGCTAGCTGGGGGGCGTGTTCGTACCCCCTGAGCCGTCTGGAAGACCTGGGGGTCCGCCTGGTCCTGACGTCCGTCCCTCCTTTCCTGCCCAATGCCGCCCTGTTGCCCGCCCTTTCTGCCCTGGGGCGCCCCATCTCTGTCATCAGCCCTCTCCCCTTGGCTGCAAGGACCCCGCCCTCCGTCACGTCCTCTCGTTCCGCCGGCAAGTGCAGCTTCAACTGCCGCCGGCGGCGCGTGGCGGGGAGGCGCTCGAGGGGTCCTTTCTGGTCCCCTACCAGGGGCCCACTACCGGGTGCACTATTCAACGGGGGAGGCCGGTGCTACCATCTGCCGGGGCGATGGGGCACGTCCGAGGGATTGCCCCTTGGCCCAGCAACGGAGGAGCGTCCGGACCCCTGAGCCCCGCACTGGTGCCGGCCCTGTCATCGCCGGCACCCCTGGCTGCCCGCACCCGAAGCGCCCTCCTCCTCCTTCTGGGGTCCATCGCTGTGGAGGAGGGTGCAGCGGGGATAACCGCCGGGCGTGGGAGAGGGCTCATCCCAGGGGAATCTTCCCTTGCTTTCGCAGTCCCACCACTGCCATCCCGGAGTCCCTGAGCCATTGCCCTTGCCCCCCAACCGACCCCTGTTTAGCCAGCCCCGGGTGATGCCATGGGGCTGGTCTTTAGTGAAGGGAAGCGGGGCAAGCGGATAAGGCTCGAGCCTCGCTACCTCCTTCAGATTCGGATGCCCCCCCGGAAGAGCAGGAAGGGGGGCACCGATGACGAGCCTTCCGCCTTGCCCCCTGATGACTCCCATTCAGTGGTGCCGGCAGGGGACGTCGTGGCATGCACTGGAGGGTAACACCGCCCCTCCTCCGGGGTCCCTTCCCGTGGAAGCCCCCGGGGGAGCCTCTCTCGCCCCCTCCCCACTCACCGCCTCTGCGAGTACCAGTGGTGGGTATCGCCTCGGGTGCTAGCGAGGACGGCCCTGGGGTGGTGGAGGGTGATCTTCCATCCATCTATGAGGAGAACGAGGCCCTGGGTTGACCCCCAGTCACGCAGGGGGAGGACGACCCTCTGCCAGCGGGCCTCGATCTGGGCGACCTCCACCCCGGTCCCCCTGTCCCCCGAGTTTCCTTTCCCTCACCAGCTGCTTCTGCTCCCACCTCTGAGGTCCCCTGGATTCCTCCATCGCCCGGCTGCGGGTGGCACCCTGTTGCTGGCCGCCGACCCCTTGGGCGACGGCCAGTGCCCCGCTGCCGGGACCCGGTTTCCCAGGGGGGTGTCCTTCTTGGGTGTGGAGGACCCGTCCTCTTTCCTAGTCGGGGAACCCCTTGCTGAACATCTCTCTCTGGATGCCGAGGCTGCACTCGTGCCACTGTGGCTGAGCCCGGCATCGTTAGGGGTCCCCTTCCCACTTCCCAATCTCTGCGCCTGTTCGGGAGAGCCACCGTCCATGGTTCGCCTGTAGGGCTCAGGATCCCGTCTCTGCCCCCTTCACAGATTCTTCCCTGATCCTGCCCTACACCTGTTGGCCCTGCTTGTCCCCCCCACCTCCAGATGTTGCCGTGCCGCCCCTGGTATACCCCCCAGGGAGCGGCTCCGCTAGTTTTTCTTTTCCTATCCACCAGGGGCTGCGTTCTCCATCTCGCCACCCTTGTAGAACCGGGGCGGGGCGGGTCACGTGCGTCGGCCCATCATACGCCACGTCGGGGGACTGCCCCCTGCCCTGCCCGCCTCGGTGGGCCAAGGGGAGAGACAGGGGCCCCACTAGGGGACAGCCGTCGATCCGTGACCCCCCCCCCCATGCGCTGAGGAGAGCTGCGGGACTTCCTCGAGGACGTCCGTGGCTCCCGCAACAAGTCCAACATGCGCACCACGCTGGTGGATTTCCATCAGGTCCTCCGGGCCGCGAGGCCCCATGGGGGATGGTAAGAGGACCGGAAGCAGGCCGCCGCGGCTTCCAGCGGGTCCGCCTCTTCCGTGACTCTTTAGTCACCTATGGGGTAGGTCACGGATTGCTCGCGGCTGGCCGAGCTTGGCGTGTCTGCTGGCGCGGATCCCCCCCAGCACTCCTCATGGAACCGATCATGTTCGCCACTTTAAACCCGCCCGGGGCTGTAGGAAGGGTCTCCGCAGAACCAGGTGCTCTCAACCTCGGGAGGGGGTACTCTTTCATTTTCCTGCAGGAGACCCATACGGATCCGCCGCTGAATCTAGCTGGCGGCTGGAGTGGGGAACGGGGCCTACTTTGCCACTTCCCGTTTGCGCGCTGGGGTGGCGACCTGTCTTCCCCGACCTACGGCCCGAGGTGCTGGGGGGTCGCCGATGCTGTGCCGGCCGCCTGCTGCACCTCCGGGTCCGCATGAGGGCTCGAGTTAATCTGTCAATGTTTATGCCGACATCGGGCCCGGAGAGGTGCGCTTTTATCAGCAGCGTCCGCCCCTCCTCGCTCTGGATCTCGTGAGTGCCTGTCCTGTGAGGGGACTTTAATACCACCCTTGAGGATCGGGACCGCTCCGGACCGAGCAGTGCCCGGCCGGCCGCGGACGTCCTCGGGAGATTGTCGAACGCCACGCCCTGGTGGAACGTCTGGCGCGACCACAACCCGTGACGACGTCGCGAAGTTCTCATCGTCCGGATGGAGGCCCATCGGTCGCGCCACCCCGCTGGAACCGCATTTATCTGTCGCGTTTCCACCTTTCACGGCCCACCCTCCGGCCTTCGGCCGGCCCTTTTCGGTCACCATCTTGCACGTGACAGCCTCTTCTCTGCTGCGGAGAGGCGGGGCCGGCTATGGCATTTTAAAAATAGTTTGCTGGAGGATGCGGGCTTCGTGGAGTCCTTCCGGAGTTTCTGGCAGGCTGGCGAGGTCAGCGCGCGCCTATCCTCGGCGCGGCGGTGGTGGAATCTGGGGAAGTACGGCGCCCGGTTCTTCTGCCGTGACTACACCCGGGGCTCCAGCGGCGAGGGATGAGGCCATAGACAGGCTGGAGCGGAGGTCTGGAGCTAGAGAGCTCTGGCCGCCAGCCCCGAGATCATCCCTCTGGGTGAGCGTGCCGTGAGAAGCGTGAGAGCTCCGAGCCCTCGAGAACCGTTGGGCCGGGGTGCTTTTGTCGATCCCGCATCCACTCTTCGGGAGATGGACGCGGCTCCCGCTTCTTCTATCCCAGGAGAAAAGGAGGGGGGCCAAGAAACACGCACCAGCTCCTGGCTGAGGACGCACCCCCCTCACGGACCCGGCGGAGATGTGCGGGAGGGCCAGGGCCTCTACGCGGCCCTTTTCTCCCGGATCGACGATCCAAACGCTTCAGAGTACTCTGACGGGCTCCCGACGGTCCGCACTGGCGACCGGACCGGCTAGAGCTGCCCACTCCTCTGGCCGAGTTTCGTAAGCCCTCCGTGCATGCCCAGCAATAAATCTCCAGCCTCGAGGCTGACCGTGGAGTTCTAAGACCGCGTTTACTGGGAGGTCCTCGCCCATACCTGGTCACCGTCTGGGCGAGTCTTTGCAGAGCGGGGTCCTCCCCTCTCCCTGCAGGCGAGCCGTGCTCGCTTATGCCCAAGAAGGGGGACCTCCGCGACTTACGGATTGGCCGTCCCATCTCGCTCCTCAGCACGGACTACAAAATCATTGCAAAGGCATCTCGCTGGTCTAGGTCCGTGCTGGCGGACGTGGTCCATCAGAACAGACCTACACACGTCCGGCCGCACCTCTTTGATAACTGTAATCTGGTCCGTGACCTCAGCAATTTGGGTTAGGGATGGTCTGTCGTTGCCCTCTTATCCCTGGATCAGGAGATGCGTTCGACAGGATGGATCACGGGTATCTCCTGGTACTCTGCGAGCGTTCGGCTTCGGACCCCGTTTTGGGTTTTCTCCAGGTGCTGTACGCCTCCGCGAGTGTTGGTCCCAGGCTCAACTGGACCCGGACGAGCCGTCAGCTTCGGGCGGGAGTGCGGCAGGGGTGCCCCCTCTCGGCCAGCTGTAACGCCCTGGCGATCGAGCCCTCCTCTGTCTCCCCGCGCGAGGTTGACGGGGTTGGTGCTTCGGGAGCGGAGCTCGGCTGGTCCTTCGGCTACGCTGACGATGGTCCTCGTGGTCCAGGACCCTGGCGACTTGGCGCGGGTGGAGGCTTCCAGGCGTGTACTCGGCGGACTCCTAGCCCGGGTTAACTGGGTCAAACTCTGGCCTGGTGATCGGGGACGGGTGGCAGGCGAACTCCCTCCCACCCTCGCTTCAGGCCATCCGGTGGAGCGCGGGTCCGTGCTCTATCTGGGCGTTTACCTTTCTGCCACGCATCCGTCTCCGCCGAGAACTGGCACGGTTGGAAGTCAGGGTGGCGGGCGGCTCCGGGAAAAAAAAAAAAAAAAAAAAAAAATGGACGGGACACTCGGTGCCTCTCCTTCGGGGGAGGGCATGGTGCTTAATCAACTGTTCCTGTCCATGCTCGGTACCGGCTCAACACCCTGGTCCCGGCCCCGGGTTCCCTGCCCCCTCCGGACGAACGATTCTGGAGATCTTTTGGCAGGGACGGCACTGGGTCTCTGCAGTGAGTCCTCCACCAGCCCTTGAGGAGGGGGGGCAGGGCCTGAAGTGCCTACGTCACTCAGGTCCGTGTCTTCCGCTCCAGCCCTGCAGAGGCTCCTGTATTGTGGGTGTGTCCGGCGTGGAGCGTACTGGCGCACGCCTTCTCCGCCGCTTCCGAGGGCTCCGCTACACCGGCAGCACTTTTACCTCAATTCGAGCGGTCTTCCGCGAGCCTCTCCGGGCTGCCGTCTTCTACCAAGACCTCCTCCGGACCTGGAAGCTTTTTTCCCACGACCAGGTCCGTGGCGGCCACCGTGGGGGCCGACCTCCTCCTCGCGGAGCCCCCTGCTACACAATCCCCAGCATCGTGTGCAGTGGCGGAGTCCCCGCGGCGGCGGAGGTGGTCTGGCGGGAGTCACCAGGGTCGGAGACCTCCTGGACTACTACCTGGGAGATGGCTGGATCCCCTACGCAGCCCGGCGCATGGGGCTCTCCAGACCTATACTCCCCGGCGCGTACTTCAGGAGGTAAGGGCCGCTTTGCTGCCTGCTGCTCGGGCTTACCTCACCGGGTCCTACGAGAGGGACGCCCCGCCCACCCTCCACCCCGTCCCCATGGACATTTTATAGGGCCCCTGCCCGTGGACCCAATCGGCCCTTCACCCTTTTCGCAGCCGGGCTGCACGATGAGCAGCCGGTTCTGTTTCCAGACCGCGCACGAAAACATCTGTACACGCTCATGCACCACACCCTTCACTACCAACCACCGCGCTCCCGCCCGACACCAAATGGCGGGACCTCCTGCCACCTCTCGAGGGGTGAGAAGCCCCGTGGGCCAGTGGTACTCTGCCCAGGTCCCGAGGCCCCTGGGGATGTCAGCAGGCGGCGCTCTTCACGGTGCCGTGAGCCCGGGGTGACTGGCGCGGTTCCTCCTGTCCCTAACACATGCCCTTTCTGTGGCGAGAAGAGACCTTGGCGCACTTTTACATGGAGTGCGCCAGGTTGCAGCCCCTGTTCGGTCCTCCTGTATATCTTCTTGCGTTTCGGTTGCACTTTCCCTCACGTTCATCTATCCACTCCCCATCCGTGGCCCACAAGTCGCGGGATCTCCTCTCGAACCTCCTCTTGGCCCTGGCCAACAGCATCTATAGCACCAGATAGAGGAGGTTGGCTGATGGGATTTCTTGCGACTGTGGGCCGTTTCCGGTCCTCTGTCCGTTCACGCATCGTGCGGAGTCCACTGGCGAATCCACTGGCTCCCTATGAACTCGCTTTGAGGAGCAGTGGGCTTTGTCCGGGTTCTCTCTCGGTGTCCCCATCTGGTTCCCTAGTTTAGCCATGTGGTCTCACTCCCGCTCCGGTTTTTTCATTAGTTGTCCCCGGATCACTGGCGCTCTAGACCTGTGGATCCTCCCCTTAGGCTGGGGGAGGTCTTTAGCAGTGGGCGGGCTTCGCCCCCACCCCCTGGGAAGCATAGGACGCTCTGCTGTAGAGGAAGGAGGGAGAGGGCTGCTGCTGCTGCTGTCCTGCTGGTCATGGGCCCACGTGCTGCTCGCTGCTGTGCTGCTGCTGTTACTGCTTCTATTGCTCCCTGGCTGGGCTAGACACCACCACCCACCCTCTCTCTCTATCAGCTCACTGCCTGGCTAGTAGGTTCCCCCCCCCCAGGTTCCAGCTGTCTACTCCCATACAGCCCTAGAGGGGAGGGGGGGTGTGCCTGCATCCCAGGAGGGGGGGAGTGAGGGACCCCGGCTCTGTGTGAGGACACCTTCTGAGCGGGGTCCCACCTGCCTGGACGCCAGACACCACCACCTGGAGCAGCTGGGCGGCTGGGGCAGTTGCTGGCGAGCTGTTGGAGCCCGGAGAGGTGAAGGAGGAGAGGAGACTGCTTGCTGCTGAGACCCGTGTGAAAGACCACTGTGGATGGGGTAATTCTGGACTGAGACTTTTTGTCTGTGCTCTTTGGTGGGGGTTGGACTGTGTCTGCTGGACACCGGGGTGTGGCGGGAGCTGCCCCCAATCCATCTGGTGTTCCCCTTTCGCCCCACCGCCATCGCTGACCCTCCACCACCCCTGCTGGCTGTTTCCTTCGCCTTTGGACTCCTTCCTTGGGACGAGCGCTCGCCTGCCACCACGCCCCTTCCATCATTTGGGCTGCAGAAGCAGCAGCCTCTTACCTGACTCTAGCACAAGTGCCTGTGGGCGCAACTAACAGCACCTTTTCCCCCTCCCCCTACTACTGGCCCCTATCCTTTTGTCCGCCCACCTTATCCCTCTGCCGCCCTGATAGTTCCGCCTCAGCCTGCAGCTATCCCCGTGGTCCTCTGCCCCAATCCCACTCGCCCTTCTCCCCACACCCTGTGCTCCCCAGCCTGATTGGTCCCCCACTCGTGCGCCCGCGCCCCCGTCCCCTGCGCTTGTGCCCTTCCCCCATTTTAGTTTCCCCTTGTCACTGCACCCCCCCCTCTGCGTTGTCCCCCCTGATCTCCAGTGCAACCGGAGGAGCCGGAACTCCCCTCTGGTCTGTCCCGTGTCACCCTTCACCCCTAGGTCCTTGGTACTCCCCGCGCCCTTTAGCCTTCCCTTTCTGCACCCTCCTCCCTGCCTGCACCTACGAGGAGGGGTGGTCGCCTCCGCTCCTCCCCTCCCCTCGCTGTTTGTACCCCCCCCCCTCTCGTTAGGCGGGGGACGCGGCGGGGGAGACCCCTCAAGATGCTCCACGCTCCTCCACCACCTGCCCCCTGTCCCTGCCCCTGCCTCCACCCGACCGCCGCTGGCGATCCACGTACTCCGCCCCTGCTTGGCAGGCGGCGTCGATACCGGGGAGGCCACCGCTGCTGCACGTCCCACCCCCCAGCCGATTCGGGGGGAGCCCCCCCAGCCGTGGGAAAGTCGGGGTGGAAGAGGGTAAGGGCCCCGCTAGAAGGCCAGGCCCACCATGGGAAACTGCCCCCACTGCGCAGCCCCGCCTCCCCGGCTGCGGCATCCTCCCCGCTGTTCCCTCCACCGCTCTGCGGGTGTCCCTCCCCCGGCCCCCAGGCGTAGCCCAGGGTGGCGCGGCCCCCCCCCTGCCGCTCTCCTCCGACCGCCGCTTCACCACCATCTACAGCGGCGGGTTCCCTTTCCCACATTGACCAGGAAGCACGGCGTCCGTTGCCTCCTGGTGCCCGCCTCGCCCCACGTGAGACTACGTGCGGGGTTTGGCGCGGGTGTGGGCCCACGGCCATCGTGGCGGCCTCCAAATTGTAGGGAAGGTGTCTTCTCTAGCATCGGAGGCCGCCGCACAGGAGGCGGAAGAGAGGGCCTAGCGGTGGGGGGCGTTCGTCCCCCTGGAGCCGCTGGAAGACCTGGGGGTTTCCGCTTGGTCCTGACGTCCGTCCCCTCCTTTCCTGCCAATGCCGCGCCTGTCCCTGCCCTTTCTGCCCTGGTCGCCAGATCTCCGTCATTAGACCTCTCCTTGGCTGAAGGCCCCCGCCCTCCGTCACGTCCTCTCGTTCCCCGGCAAGTGCAGCTTCAACTGCCGCCGCGGCGGTGGCGGAGGGCGCTCGAGGGTCTTTTGGTCCCCTACCAGGGGGCCCACTTACGGGTGCATATTCAACGGGGGAGGCCCGGTGCTACCTCTGACGGGCGATGGGCAGTCCGGAGGGATTGCCCCGTGGCCCAGCACGGTAGAGGATGCTCCGGGACCCACTGAGCCCCGGGCACGGTGCGGCCTGTCTAATCGCCGGCAACCCTGGCTGCCGGCACACGAAGCTGCCCTCCTCCTCCTTTCGGTCCATCGTGTGGAGGACGGGATTTTGCAGCTGGGGGGGATACCGCCGCGGGGCGTGGGAGAGGGCTCATCCCCAGGGGGATTCTTCCCTCGCTTTTGCTGTTCCCACCACTAGCCTCCGGAGTCCCTGAGCCTTTGCCCTTGGCCCCCCGATCGACCCCTGTTAGCCAGCCCCCGGGTGATGCCATGGACGGGCTGGGTCCTTTAGTGAAGGGGATGCGGGGCAAGCGGAAGGCTCGAGCCTCGCTACCTCCTCCAGTTAGGAGGCCCCCCGGAAGAGCAGGAAGGGGGGCCACCGATGACGAGCTTCCGCCTTGCCCCCTGATGACTCCCATTCACGCCGCCCCTACTCCCCCCGACATCTTGCCTCACCCCCCCCCCGTCCCCACCGCCACCCCCCCTCTCCGGGGTCCCTTCCCGGGAAGCCCCCGGGGGAGCCTTCTATTGTTGCCACATCCCCACTCAACGCCTCTGCGTAAGTACGAGGTGGGTTATCGCTCGGGTGCTAGGAGGACGGCCTGGGGTGGTGGTGGGGGATCTTCCATCCATTCTTAGAGGAGATCGAGGCCCTGGGTCTGACCCCAGTCAAGAGGGGGAGGACGACCCTCTAGCCAGCGGGGCCTCGATCTGGCGACCGCACCCCGGTCACCTGTCCCCGAGTTCCTTTTCCCCTCACCGCTGCCTTCTGCTTCCCAAACTCTGAGGGTCCCCTGGATTCCTCCATCGACCCCGGCTGCGGTAGGCACCCGGTTTTTGATGGCCGACCGAGCCCTTGGGGCGACGGCCAGTGCCCGCTGCCGGGACCCGGTTCCCAGGGGTGTCCTTCTTGGGTGTGGAGGACCCTGTCCGCCTCTCCCTCGTCTCGACCCCTTCGCACCTCACTACACCTACACCCAGGCTCTCCCACACTCCTCCTCCGCCACCCCTCGCCATCCTGCCCCCCCACGGTCCCTCCACGACCTAACCCTGACCCTGTCCCCCCCACCCCACCAATGTCCCCAATACCCACCCTCCACATCCCCTCCCCCTCCCGGCTAAAAAAATCCCCGATCCCCAATCCTCCCGCTTGAGATGCGCCACCTTTACGTTCTCCCAACCCCCTCTCCCCCCCTCCCGCAAGCCATTCCCTATCCCATCCCCACCCCCAACCCCACGCCCCCCCCCCCCCTCACCCCCCCCGCCACCCAGCCGCACCCCCCACTGCCCCAACTCCGGTTTTTTTGCGGTCTCCGGTGGCTACCTCAGCCGGGCGATTGGGCACGACCGGGAGGGAATTGCCCCATGCCCAGCACGGAGGAGCGTCGGGACACCCCAGAGCCCCGGCACGGTGCCGGCCCCCAGTCATCTGCTCACCCCTGGCTGCCCGGCAACCCGAAGCAGCCCCTCCTCCTACATTCTCGTTCCATCGCTGGGAGGATTTGCAGCGGTCCGCCGGGCGCGAGGGGCCTCATACCCCAGGGAATCTTCCTCGCATTTGCAGTCCACCACTGCCTCCCGGAGTCCCAGAGCCATTGCCCTTGCCCCCTCGATCCGACCCCTGTAAGCCAGCCCCCGGGTGATGCCACATGGAGGCAGGTCCCTTTAGTGAAGGGGAAGCGGGGCAGATCGGAAGGCTCGAGCCTCGCTACTCCTCCAGATTCGTAGGCCCCCCTGAAGAGCAGGAAGGGGGGCAACCCGATGACGAGGCCTTCCTGCCTGCCCCCTGATACTCCCATTCAGTGGAGCAGGGCTGGGTACGTCGTGGCAGCACCGAGGGTTTAACACCGCCCCTCCTCAGGGGTCCCTTCCCCGTGGAAGCCCCCGGGGGAGCCTTCTCTTGCCCCCTCCCCACTCAAAAACCCGCCATCTGCGAGACCGATGGTCGCCTCGGTGCTAGAGGCGGCTGGGGTGGTGGAGGGTGATCTTACCATCCATCTATGAGGATATCGAGGCCCTTGTCGACCCCATTCCACGCAGGGAGGACGACGCCTCTGCCAGCGGCCTCGATCTGGGCGACCCTCATCCACCCCGTCCCCCTGTCGCCCGAGTTCCTTTCCTTCCCCTCACCGCTGCTTCTGCTCCCACCTCTGAGGGTCCCGCTGGATTCCTCCATCGGACCGGCTGCGGGTGGCACCTCTGTTGGATGGCCGCAGAGTCCCCGTTGAGGCCGACGGCCAGGTGCCCCGCTGCCAGGGAACCTACCGGTTCCCAGGGGGTGTCCTTCTGGGTGTGGAGGACCCGTCCTCTTTCCTAGGCGGGGACCCCGCGTTGGCAGAACATCTCTCTCTGTATTCCGAGGCTGCCATACGTGCCACTGTGGCTGAGCCCGGCACGTTATGGTCCCCTTCCCGCTTACCCAATCCTGCGCCAGTTCGGGAGAGCCACCGTCCAGTTGGCTCGCCTGTAGGGGCTCAGGATCCCCTTCTCTGCCCCCATCACAGATTCTCTCCCAGATCCTGCCCTACTCACCTGTTGGCCCTGCCCTGTGTCCCCGCCCACCTCATTGTTGCCAGTGCAGCCCCTGGAATACCCCCCAGGTGCGGCTTCCGCTAGGTTTTCACTTTTCCCGATCCACCATGTGCTGCTGTTCTCCTTCCTCACCCCATGTAGAACCGGTAGCGGGGTCGGGTCACGTGGCGTCGTTCCCATCAGACGCCACGTCGGGGTCCTGCCCCCTGCCTGCCCGCCTCGGTGGTCCACAGGTCTGTGACAGGGCCCCACTAGGAGGAACGGGCCGTCGTTCGTGACCCCGCCCCCCGCCTGGCGAGGGGAGGGCGCGGACTTCCTCGGCGCGGCGCGGTGTGGGATCTGTGGAGGTGCTTGCGCCCGGCTTCTGCCGTGACTACACCCGGGGCGCCAGCCGCGCGGCATCAGGTCCTCCGGCCGCGAGGGCCCTCATGGGGGAGGTAAGAGGAACCGGAAGCAGTGCCGCCGCGGCCTACCCAGCGGGTCCGCCTCTATCCTTGAAAAAAAAAAACTCTTTAGTCACCTATGGGTAGTGCACGGATTTGCACGCAGCGGCCTGCCGGAGGCTGTGGCGATTCTGCTGGTCGAGGATCCCCCCCCCATCCCCTCCTCCTGGCCACCAGATCATCTTCGCCACTTAAACACCCGGGGCTGTAGGATGGGTCTCCGCAGGAACCAGTGCTCTCCCTACCTCCGGAGGGTTGGTACTCTGTCATTTTCCAGCAGAGACCCATACGGATCCGGCCTGAGCAGCTGGCCGGCTGTATTGGATGGAGAGGCGTTGGCCGCCAGCCCCCGTGGATCCATCCCTCCGCGTGAGCGTGCCGGGGGAGAAGAGTTGGGATGGATGCTCCGGAGCCCTCGAGGACCAGTCGGGCCCGGGGTGCTTTTGTTCGATCCCGCTTCCAACTCCTTCGGGAGATGTGACAGCGGCTTCACGCTTCTTCTATGCCCTGGAGAAATAGGAGGGGGGCAAGAAACACGTCAGCCTGCCTCCTGGCGGAGGACGGGCACCACCCTCCACGGACCCGGACGGAGTTGTGCGGGGAGGGCAGGGCCTTCTACGCGGCCCTTTTCTCCCGGATCCGACCGATCCTAACGCTTGCAGAGTCTCTGGGACGGGCTCCCGACGGTCGGCACACGGCGACCCGGACCGGCTAGAGCTGCAACCTCCGGGTCCCGCATGGAGGGGCTCGTAGTTAATCTCCGTCAATGTTTTATGCCCCGACATCGTGGGCCCGGAGAGGTATGCGCTTTTATACAGCAGCGCCGTCCGCCTTCCTCGGCTCCCTGGATCCTCAGTGAGTGCCTGTCCTGGGAGGGGACTTTTAATACACACCCTTTGAGGAACGGGACCGCCGTGACCGGGACAGTAGCCCGGCCGCACGCGGGGTCCTCCCCCTCTCCTGCAGGCGAGCCGTGCCTCGCATTATGCCCAAGAGGGGGGACCTCCGCGACTTACGGAATTGGCGTCCATCTCGCTCCTCAGCACGGACTAACACAAATCATTGCAAAGGCCATTCTCGCTGCGTCTAAGGGTCCGTTGCTGGCGGTCGATGGTACATCCAGACCAGGACCTACACCGTTTCCGGAGCCGCACCAGCTTTGATACTTGTATCTGGTCCGGGACATTCTGCTATTAGGGTGTAGGGATGGTCTGTCGTTCGCCCTCTGTGTCCCTGCATTTAATAATAGTTTTGCTGGATGATGGCGGGCTTCGTTGCGTCCTTCCCGGGATTTCATGGCTGGCCTGGCGAGTGCAGCGGCCGCCTTTCCTCGCGCGGCGTGGTGGATCTGGGGAAGGTGCGCGCCCGGCAGCTTCTTCGATCTGTCCCCCCCGTTTTGAAACTAACACCCGGGGCGCCACCGAGCGGAGGGATGCGCCAATGAGCAGCTGGAGTGGCGTGATGTTCTTGTGGAGCTGGAGAGGCGTCTGGCCGCCAGCCCCGATGATCCATCCTCGCGTAGCGTGCCGGAGAAGCGGGAGGAGCTCCGAGCCCTCAGGACCGTCGGCGCCCGGGTGCTCATTGTATCGCATCCCAACAGCATCCCCGCTCGCTACGTGATATTGGACGCGGCTCACCCCAGGCTTCTTCTATGCCCAGGAGAAAATGGAGGGGGGCCAAGAAACACGTCACCTATGCCTCCTGCGGAGGACCTGCACCCCCCTCACTGGAACCGGCGGAGATGTGCGGGAGGGCCAGGGGCCTACTACTCGGAAGGTCGTCCTTATCTCCCCGATACCGACCGATCCTAACTCTTGCAGATACTCTGGGATCGGGCCTCCCGACAGGTCGGGCACGGGCGACTCTGGAACCGGCTAACTGCCTCTCCCTGGCCAGAGTTTCGTGAAGCCCTCGGTCTCAAGCCCCAAGCAATAAATCTCCAGGCCTCGACTGGCTGACCGTTGAGTTCTACCGGCGTGTTTCTGGTGTGACGTCCTCTGCCCAGACCAGGTCACCGTCTGAGGGCCGAGTACCTTTGCATAGGCGGAGGGTCCATCCCCCCCTCCACCTCTCCTGCAGGCGAGCCGTGCTCGCCTTATTGCCCAAGAGGGTGGGACCTCCGCGACATACGGAATTGGCGTCCCAACCTCGCTCCACAGCACGGACTACAAAATCATTGCAAGGCATCCTCGCAGCGTCTAGGGTCGTCGGCGGACGTGGTCCATACCAGACCAGACCTAACAACCGTCCCGGGCCGCACCATCTTTGATAACTTGTATCTGGTCCGGACCGCTTCTGCAATTAGGGTTGTAGGGGATGGTCTGTCGTTCGGCCCTCCATGTCCCTGGGATCAGGAGAAGGCATCATGACATGAAGGATCACGGGTATCTCCTGGGTACTGCTGCAGAGCGGAGTTCGGCTTCTGGACCCCGTTTAGTGGTTTTCTCCAGGTGCTTGTAAGCCTCCGCGGAGTGTCTGGTGCGAGCTCAACGTGGAGACCTGACCGACGGAAGCTTTTTCCGGGGCGTGGTGGGCAGGGGTGCCCCCTACTCGCGGAACGCCTGCTACCCCTTCCCTGGCTTCCGTGGCAGGTGACGGGGTTGGTGCGGTGAGCCGGAGCTGGGCTGGGGGGTGTCACCTGGGTCGGAGACCTCCTGACTACGACCGGGGAGATTGGCTGGATCCCTGCGCTCCGCTTCGGCGATGGGGCTCTCCAGACCTCATAGCTCCCCGGCGCGACTTCAGGAGGTTGGTGGGCCGCTTTGCTGCCTGCTGCTCGGGCTTACTCGACGGGTCCTACGATGTGGCACGCCCCGCCCACCCTCCTCGCCCTGTTGGAGGCTTGCCAGTGCTGTTTGTACTCGTACGGTCCTCCTCCAGCCCCGTTTTAACTGGTCAACGATGCTCTGGCCTGGTGGTCGGGGGACGTGTGGCAGCGAGCTCCTCTCCCACCCTCGCGTCAGTGCCATCCGGTGGTAGCGCGGAGTCCGCTGCACTATCTGGGGCGTTTACCTTTCTGCCACGCATCCCGTCTCCGCCGGTAGACTGGCACGGTTTGGAGGGCAGGGTGGCCGTGGCGGCCCGAAAAATGGCGGGACCTCCTTGCCATCTCTCGGGGGAGGGCACTGGTGCGTAATCAACAGGTCCTTTCCATGCTCTTGTTACCGGCTCAACACCCTGGTCCCGGCCCCGTGTTACCTGGACGAAACACACCTCCAGAACACGATGCTGGAGTACTTTTGGCCAAGGGTACTCACTGGGTCTTCTGCAGGGGTCCTCCACCTGCCCCTGGAGGAGGGGGGGCCATGGCCTTAAAGTGCCTACGCAACTCAGGTCCGTGTCTTATCCGCGCCTCCAGGCCCTGCAAGGCTCCTGTATTGGTGCGGGTAGTCCCGGCGTGGAGCGTACTGGCCAGCACGCCATCCTCCGCCGCTTCCGTGAGGGCTCGATAACGACCGCATCTCTTTTACCTCACATCCAGCGGTCTTCCGCGGCCTCACGGCTGCGCGGTCTCTCCAACCTCCTCCGGAACTGGAAGCTTTTTTCCCACGACCATGTCCGTGGCGGCCACCCAGTGGGTGCCGACCTCACTCGCGGAGCCCCTGCTACACAATCCCCAGCTTCAGTGTGCAGGTTGGCGGAGACCCCCCGCGGTGCGCCGAGGCTGGTCTTGGCGGGAGTCCACAGGGTCGGAGACCTCCAGGCGTACGACCCTGACGGAGATTTGGTGCTGGATCCCGCTGACGGCTCGCCAACCGGGCGCATGGGCTCTCCAGACCTCATACTCCCGCGCGTACTTCAGGAGGTGAGGTGCCCGCTTTGATTGCCTGCTGCTCGGGCTTACCTCGAACCGGGTCCTAACGAGAGGCACGCCCCCGCCCACCCCTTCCACCCCGGGCCCCATGGACATTTTTATAAGGGCCCCCTGCCCCTTGACCCAATCGTACCCCTTCAACCTTTCACGCAAGCCGGCCTGCACGATGTGCAGCGTTCTGTTTTTCAGACCAGCGCCACTAAAACATCTGCAACACGCTCATGCTCCACACCCTTCACAACCTCACCCTCGCGTCCCGCCCCGACACCAATTGGCGGACCATCCTGCCACCTCTCGAGGGTGATAAGCCCCGGTGGGCCAGCTTGTAATCTGTCTGACTGCCCTGGTTCCCCGAGGCCCCACTGGGGATTGTCATCTGGCGGCTCCCTTCACGGGGCCGTGAGCACGGGCGTGTACTTGGCGCGGTTTCACACCCCGGTCCGTTTTTTTTCATTAGTTGTCCCCGGATAACTTGGCGCTCTAGACTGTGGATCCTCCCCTTTGGTGGGGGGAGGTCCTTTAGAAGTGGGGGGCTGTCGCACCCGCCCACCCCCTTGGGATGCCAATAGGACCGCTCTGCTGTAGAGGAAGGAGGGATAGGGCTGCTGCTGCTGCTGTTCCTGTGGGCCTTGGGTGCGCCAGGTTGCAGCCCTTTTCCGGCTCCCTCCTGGATATCTTCTTGCGTTTCCTGTTGCACTTTTCCCTCACCTGTTCATCAATGCACTCCCAATGCCGTGGCCCCACGAAAGTCGCGGGATCTCTTCACAACCTCCTCTTTGCCCTGGCAAACTAGCCATCTATAGCACGCAAGAGAGGAGGTTTGGCTGATGGGATTTCATGCGACTGTTGGGTCCTGTTTTCCGGTCCTCTGTCCGTTCACGCCGCATCCCGGGCAGTTTCCTCTGGGCAGAATCCACTGGCTCCCTTGACGCTTTTGAAGGAGCAAGTGGCGTTGTCCGGGGTTCTCTGCTCGGTGTCCCCATCGTTCCCTTAGTTTAAGCCCTGTACCTCACTCGTCCCGGCCCCTGTTTTTTTGTTCAATAGTTGTCCCCCCCGAATCACGTGGCGCCTCTAGACCTGTGGAACCTCCCCTTAGCTGGGGGAGGTCCTTAGAAGTGGGCGTGCTTCGCCCGCTCCACCCCCCTGGGATGCCAATATGACCCGCTCTGTCAGTTTAGAGTAAGGAAGGAGGAGGGCATGCTGGCTGGGCAGCTGTTCCTGTCTGTGCA